>PVHX01008174.1:0-85304 GCA_004024805.1 Geosciurus inauris | reverse complement strand
GAAGGGGATAATATAGAATATAAAATATAGTTCAATAGATGAAATTTGTCTCCATTCTAACAAGGGAAGGTTGGAAGAATGGTTTTTAATCAATAATTTCAGAAACAAATCATCTAAAATTTTCTAAATTATCTGTAGTTTAATTTCCAATTTTAATGGATTCTTCAAATAAACATTGATTCATGCAACTTATTACTTTTGTAAATAATTTTATACAAAAATTATAAAGTACCTGCTTCAAAGACAACTCCATGCTCAAGATGATTGATGGCTGCTGAAAATAGAAAGTAAACATCAATAAAGATAACCATTAACATGATTTTATATTAGCCAATATGTTGTTTTATCCTATACAAAAAAAATTGCTGAAGTCAAATACTGGGTTCTGTTTGCTATCTTTTTTCAATGTGTAGTGAATCTACCTTAACAGAAATAAGGAAAGTAGTTATTTTAAAGTACCTTATTAAAGAAAAACTAAGTTTATGAAAAAGGACTCTGTACTGAAAATTGTTCCCAGTTACTCACAAGTTTTCTACTTCTTTTAAATCTGCTTATCTTAACTGTTTCCATATAATTCAAACTGGTGTTGACAAGAACATCTCCATAATTATTTATTACCTCTTTCTGCTCTTACTTAGATCAGTGATTCAAACACTTGTTCAAGTAGCAGAGTTCTGAAAAGTTATAGTACTCCTTGTGGATGACCACATTTTTTATGTAACACTACAAGATATCAGTACACAAAATTTCATGATATGAACTAGAGCTTGTTTTATATGTAGAGAACATGGTTGTATGCATGAAAGGTAAAACCAGAAACTTGAACATCAAAGCTATCAAATGAAAGAAAAAGTATTAAAAATAGTTTATCTATTATCTATCTTCTATTTATTCATTTATCACCTGTCTGTATTTACTAATTGGCAAATAGTAGCAAATGTCAAAGATTTAAGAAAATCCATTAAATAAAACTTTTAAGCAAGAAAGTTCTTTTCATAACTTTTTTGTTATAAATTTTACAAAATAGCCAAACATTAAAATGATGTATATTAATTATGTTTTTAACATACATTATACCTCAATAAACATGTTTTGTAAAAAGAGGGGGAATAAAAGAAAAGAGAACAAAACATGGCATTGTTTAATCTTCACAGTGAAGACAAAGAGTTTCTCTTGACCATTGTCTAACAGCCACTGAATGAAATGTGTTCTGATGTGCTTGTGTGTTGTGGGGACTTTATTTAGGCCTCTGGGTTCACGCTTATATTTGACATCAGCCTTTCCCTTAGGAACCACCCAAGATTTTGTTTTGGTAGAGGCCAGATAGCAGGTCTTGTTCTTGTTAACTTCTTGACCACTATTATCATCACAATGTAAACAAGATCTGTGGAACCCAGCATGTTAATTAACTTGAGCCCCTCACAGTGGAAGGCTCTCCTCTCCTTTAAAGCCATAGATGTCTACATGGAAACAGTTTTTAAGGGACTTTTTTTTTTTTTTAACAAAAATGTTATAAAAATTCCAGAATATTTTCAAAAGGCATTTCCAAGAAATACAGTTTATTTCTAATGGCATTTTCATGAAATAATTTTAAATGAAACTTCATTGAGAATCTACAAAGAATGTCACAATTCAATTGTATTGTTAGAAGTCAAAGACGTTTCCTAACCTGGAGAATTCTTCTAGATCTACTAATTATTGGGGGTAGGAGGGATGAGGACTTTGACATACATGAAGACTTACTATCATGTACCATATTTTTAAAAATGTCCTTACAGAAAAGCAGGGATGTATGATTTATAGTCTCTTCCAGTTTTCTTAAATTCAATTGGGGAAAAATTGCAACGTAAAATTTATAAAGTAGAAAAGCATCTGGATAGTAAAAGAGACCCCAGGCTTTCATTTAATGTGGCAATTTGTCTGACTATATGCTTAGAGAATGCAGTAATGAGAGGCAATCCCAGAAGCTCTCAATCAGTGGTATTCTACAGAGGAAGGTGAGTCCCATATTTAGTTGCTTATAAAACTCTTTCAATGCTTAGGGAAAAGAAAAAGAAGGAAACTAATTTCAAAGACTTTCCAGCCAAAGTGATGATGTATTAAAGAGTGCCCTATAGCAAGGACTATGCAGTTTCACCCTCCCTTCTCCCTGCAACTCTGGACTAAGCCTTACCTTGAATATCTGCAACTCCTCCAGTACCACCTCTTCCATATTCCACTTCTCCTTTGAAATGCTGACAACTTTTAGGACAGTTCCAATGTCTGAAAATATACATAATTTATAATCCTGCTGTTTCTATTTCAATATTAAGTATATTCCTAGAAACCTTCAAATTACTTGTCTCACTTTTCTTTAAATGCTTTCCAAAAAATCAGATTAAACATGAAGTCTAACGTATATTGTTTTCCCCATCAGAAACATGATAGTTTTAGCTAAAAGAACAGATATTTATAAACGGAGTATTGAAAATACGTATCAGTGCATATTGTTTGTTTTTCTTTTTTGTTTCTAAGGATTGAACCCAGGGATAGATAACCACTGAGCCACATCCCCAGCCCTTCTTTTATTTTGTAATTTTGAGAAATGGTCTTGCTAAGTTGTTTAGGACCTCACTAAATTGCTGAGGCTGGCTTTGAACTTGTGATGCTCCTGCTTTAGCCTCCGGAATCGCTGGGATTGCAAGTGTAAGCCACCGCACTCAGCATTTTAGTGCATATTCTTAACAAAAGAAATATATGGGCCTAATTTAAGTATTTCTTAAAATGATGACAGAGATGGAAAAATATTTTAAATATTAATTTAAGATGCTAAAGTATATTAAAAGAACTAATTTTCTTTCCACATAGTTATGTGATAAATATTTATTGAATGCCTATTATATCCAGTGTACATGAGGAAAACTGCAGCTCTTCAAATATATGCTACCTTCATAACCATTGTTTATATGGCAAAAACTAAAGTTTTATTTTAAATTATTTTAATTCAACTTAAAAGACAATACAAAACTAACAATGTAAAACAAAAACTGATGTTTAGAAAAGATATCTTAAGTACATAATTTTATATTGCAGTTCCATGTGATATTTTGTTAGTACAGAGAGATATTCAAAAGAATACTTTAGAAGAAGAAAAAAATACCACCTTAATTAGTTTATATAAAATAAATGTCATTAAACTGAGAACTGGCATTGGTGTATAGGAGCATACATAATAATGTTACTATATGCACAAATAGCCTATAATATTTAATATTGCTTTTCAATGAATCTGGGATCATTGAAACATATTAACTATATACTGTAAGTGTCAAATTGACTATTTTAACATTGCCCTAATTTTAGTTAAAGTTAGGTAGTACCACCTAGTGGCTGAATGACGTTTAAGACAATGAACTGTTAAAAAGCTAGGAAGGAGCTTTGGATGAACAGTGCAAATTAAATGTCAAACTCATGAGAGGTAATAACAGACTCATTATTTCAAGTTCTGACCCTTAAACAGCCATCTCTGCAGTCTTGAGAACCTTCCTTATTTATCTGGATCTTAGAATCGCCTTCTGTAACACGATCACATTTGACAATTGTGCTTGAAGGCCCTGTTTATCACACATGCTTCCTAAGAAACCTAACTTCTGCAAAACCAATTTGATTTTAAAAATCAAATAATCCTAAAATTGTTTTACACACTTAAAAAACTATTCCAATAAAAATGTCTGTTTGTCAAAAACCTATTAATTGGGGCTGGGATTGTGGCGCAGTGGTAGCATGCTCGCCTAGCACGCGTGAGGCACTGGGTTCGATCCTCAGCACCACATAAAAATAAAATAAAGATATTCTCTCCACCTACAACTAAAAAAATAAATATTTTTTAAAAACCTATTAATTTCTATTTCTTTATGAAATGCTCAATCTATTAGATAACATAGTGTCTAGGATGCGACTTCATTATTTTAATGACACATATTATCATTACTGCCATTAGAATTTACAATAGAAAAGTATTATTAGATAATATTTTCTTGTTTTGGAAACTCACCAAAAATGTAGTGTTTCCTTCTGCAAAAAATACATATAACCCATTTTGTAATTACTGAGTTGGCAAAAAAATAATAATAATACTACATAAGATGGTCTCCAAGAATGAGAGTTCACAAAATTTATTTTAATCTACAAAATTCAAGAACAGGAAAAATACTCTCCAAGAAGTTTTTGCTTAAATTTTTACAAATAATGATTAATGTTTTTGAAAAGCCATCTTAAGTCAACTAAGCCAGTGATTCTCAAAATGAGGTGAAGGGAGTTCTTGGGATAGAGCTTATCAGATACACTGGAGAGAGAGGGAAAGGTGAAGTTGGAAAACAAAGACACATTGCTTTGCTCTACTAATTTATTTTAGTTCATGGTCATTCAACAAATGGTATTGATCACCTAATCTATACTAGGCCCACAGCAACCACAATATACAAATATATTTTATATTCTCCAATAGGACAGGAGATATTCATAGTATCAATTAAAAGCATGGGTTAAATAATTTTAAGAAACACTGACAAGGTATTGTCTAATAATTATGCATTTTGATTTGAGCAATAAATATTTTCGAAGTTTTTGCTTTCTTTATCAGACAATGAAAAATTCCTCTGAAAGAAAGCTTAGTCTAGTTTGAACTCACCTGTTCCAAGAAACATTACATCATATTGACCATCTTCTGCGATGACATGATCCACCACTATCTGTGTCAGTCTGTAATCCACGTTGATTCGCTTGAAAGTTGGTCCTCCTGCAACTGGGTATACTGCCTTGTACATCACAGGATGCCGCTTTATGAAACTGATGACATCATCTGGGAAATCTCGGGTGGATTTAACTAGTGGGTCATAGGTTTTACTTGGGCACTAAAAAGAAACATGAATAAGACACTGCTTATGTACCTAAGAAATTTACACTTGATTCTAATGAAGTTTCTAAGGTATATGATGGATAATATTGAAGGAATGATATGGAATCATATCCATATACACCAGTAAATAAGTGTAGTAGACCTCTAATACATTAAATCCCATTTTTCACCTCAAAAATATTCTAAATAATATCTATATTTTCTAAGTTTTTTTATAGTGAACTCTTCTTATGCACAATATTGATTCTTATAAAGATCACTGTTTCCAATGAAGATACTTGGAATTTAGGTTGAAATAACTGTTACACTTATAAACATGTGACTATATGAGAAGCCATTATATTCAACATCCTTTGAGTAAAGTTAAGATTTCAGTTCAATTGAAACCATGTTTATTAAAAACAAAAAGGAACAAATCAACAGGTCACAAAAATTACTTTAGAAAGCACTTTAATATTTGAAATTATAGTTATCTAGTTTTATTATAACTGGTGTGGCAATTATATTTAAAAACAAACAACTCTTCTGCTAAAGGATCTGTGAAGAAACTCTTGGGGAATTTTCTCCTTCTGTCTAAAATTGCCCTTCGTGTCACTTTCAGAATCTGCTAAATAAATAGCTAGCATAATCTGCCCCCTGGTGGTAAAAATTAAAAAGTCCAACTTGGTACAAATTTAATGAATTTGTTGTGCCTTTATCCAAAAATAAAGAAGTCACTTTACAATTTGACTTCTTTCAGAATATGTATATATCACTTAGATCCTAAATATAGTGCATATTTCAAAATATTATAATTTAGGAAGTTATCTTGTAGAACAATACTGTTAATCATTTAGATTATTAATGAACTAATGAGTTTTTTGGAATGGAAAAATTATAATTAATTGATGCTGGTAAGTACAATAAATGAGGGATGTTAGAGAAAGTTTTTATGAAAAATATCTCTTTTCTTTTTTAGTTTTCAATGAGTTGGAACATAGGTTCCATTGATCTCAGCCATTTGTATTAGGAACCCACAATAATCACATCAGGGCTCCAAAAACATACTGCTTGTCTAAAAGTATTAAAGAAGGTCATTCTTAAAGAGCTTTAGATCCTAGAGATAGTCACAATTTATGACTCTGACTGCATACTTCATATGCGTAAAGTCATAATGGCTTTTTATTAATTATAAGATATACCAAAGTTATACTGAAAATACATGTTAATGATTTTCTACAATTAATTTGAGAGTATCTATTGTTCACAAAAATCTTGAATGTCAGAAGAAACTGATCTTTTCTTGATATTTATTTATTTGTTCCAGATCTGCAACAAAAGGATTAGAAATGTCCTAGATCATTAGTCATTTGGTACTGATTTAGTATACCCTTAACTGGATGTTGGTCTAAAGATGGAAGTCTGTGTGTTTGGTCATTTTTTTCTGAAACTTAGCCGTCAGCCAAGTGGAATCTGTCAACTTTTAATGGAAGGAACTCTATATCAAATAGATTAAGCAGATACTCAGAGTGGATATGAAGCTCAAATAATACAAAGCTCTTGGCCAATTACAGGCTGCATGTTTGAGGCTTAGTCAAAGGGCACTCATAGTAGACTTACAGCTTATAATGTCTGTGGTTCAATTTGGTTGGTCTATCATTAAAATCAAAGCAAAAGCAGGATTTTGCTCGCATTATATTTTTGAAAGAGCCCTCCAACTTAAGAACAAAGAATCTCTTTTGACTTGGCAGCTGTGTTACACAGTAGTCAAAATTTCAAAAGAAATAATATCATGACATACAAGCCACGATTTTTGATATCACATTTTAAATAATTAGAAATTTAAGGTAAGAAAGTACAGCTGAATGAAGATATAAACCTTTAGCTAAGAAAGAAGTATGATAATTTTCCTCAGTGCTTGCCTCTGACAAAATATAATAAACGTGTAATAAAATCTAAGGGGGGAAAAAAAGAAGGAAAACCTGGTTTCTATCCACTATTATAAAATGATCTTTGGAAATATCATTTTCTTGGGGCAGTTTTGCCTCATGGCATGCTGCCAGTGTTTGGATGAGATCCTTATCCTCTCTGTTGCTACGTGTGATCTCTCAGGTTCGCATCACTATGCTTGCACAAATGAAAGTGATTTGAGAGAGTTACTCCCTGAGGTTCAAGATAGGACAGTGTGAACCAAACATTGTTATTTTAGTACATTCAATCCAGTGGAATTTTTGCTTTGATATCACATAGCTGTGCAGCACACAGATTTAAAATAACGAGATGCCAAGCAATGTATTTAGGTAAGAATAAAGTAGGAAAGAAAATTCCATAAAGGGAAAACATGAAGTATATGGAAATGCTTCATGTACTGCAGATGTTATATGCAGTCATTTATCTTCCTTTAAAAATTCCTAGAAAAATTTCCTATTGTAGCTATACATCCCAGGTATTGAAAATCTCATGAGTTTTTTTCTGTATGTCTGTCCTTTTAATTCCTGGCTCTTCACAGAGTCTACTTGAATATCCCATATAGGGTCTTTTATGTCTGCTTGCAGTTTTATAACTTTACCTAACTTCTACCACTTTAGATCCTCTGTGTGGAGGAAATAACTCAGGCAATTTACTTGTATCTCTGTCTACTCTTTTGAAAAACTGTAAGACAACTTAAATTTTGAGGGGAGAGAGAAAAAGAATTTAGAAGAAAGGAGAAAATGAGCTAAAAGTAAAACTGCCAGTATCTTGCTGGAAACAGTAATACCATCATCACAAGAGTTGAAGAGAAAAAAAGAACCTGCCTAGAAAAACCTGAGATGAAAGGGTAAACACAACAGCAATGAGCCCTGGTTCAGCGCCTATCTCCATGGCTGGCTGCCACAGCTGGCTAGGTGTGATCCTGTTATGCTTGGCAAATCCGTGTGTTTGTGTAGGGCCTTTAGGAGTGGAGTGGGAAGCAATGGATAAGAGAAGAAAAATGGTTTTTAATCCAATGAGAGAACTTTGCCCCTTGGCAAGGCACCAGACAGCTGTTAAAAGTTTTCTCCCCCTGCCGCTTCAGGCTGTTCTCAACAGGTTGCAGTTTCCCTTTAAACAGCTCAGAGGAATGACTCATGTGAGCAAAGACATGGCACAAGGAAAGACTCAGCCAGGCTTTCATTTTCAGCAAACTAGGAAAAATAAAACTGAATATTTAATGGAAGATATGTAAAGGACCTCTGATTTTTATTTATTAAGCAAAAAATGCAAATTCAGTAAGTGCTATTTTATCACTGTGATTATCAGAGAGTCAACCTATGACATATATGGGCAAGGAAAGATCTTGTCTTAAATATCAGAGATAGAAAGTTCAGGGGTAGAGGTACAAAAATAAATCAATCCCTCTCTGTTTTTAAGATGGCTTTTGCTTACTGGAATTTCTATACCAAAAAAAAAGCAAAACATTAGTAAATATACTAAGTAGATTGGGAATTTGAAGAACTTAATTTTAAAAGCAACCATTGGCCCTATGGAAATAAAAAACTAAAAGCCAGTTGGAAAACTTCATTCATGTGAAGAAATCAGTTGGCTCTTACCACTTTTTTTTTTTTTTTTTTGGTACCAGGGCTTGAACCCAAGGGTACTTAACCACTGAGCCACATCCCCAGCCCTTTTTATTTTTTTGTTTTGAGACCAAGTCTTGCTATGTTGCTTAAAGCCCTGCTAAGTTGCTGAGGCTGACCTCAATTTTATAATGCTCCTGCTTCAGCCTCCCAGTTGCTGGGACCAAAGGCTTGTTTTCCCAAGCTAGGCTGGCTCTCACCATTTTAGAGAAATGTAGTCTAGATCTAGTTACAGAGGAATGACAAGGAAGTTTTGTTAGACACTGTCAGTGTAACCAGTTTTAGGAGCTGAGATTCAGGATGCTCAGATTTTAGTCCTGTCTCTGCTTCTCTCTTTTAGAACTAAATCCCTAAAAAGAAAGGATTTAGAGGTATCTCCAGTAATTTGAGAGAGGTGGTGACAAAGAATTGGTGGTTTTCTGTCCAATAAAGTATAAGGCAGGACAATTGAACAGTATTAAGGGAAAAATAAAGCTGAATTAAATATGATGAAGAGGCATAACTGATCCATAAAAATGCAAAATGCAAGTTTTCTACAGATTTTTAAGTTAACTAGGAAAACCCTACTTAAGGCAAAATGAAACAATAACAACAACACAATGTCAACCATATTCTTCAGATGCACAAAAGAAGGGATAAGTCAAGACACCGAGGGAGTTCTTCTATCAGACGCCATATGTTTCATTTTGCTTTGGTGAAACTATGACTTTCTAACACTGTAAAAATCAAGAGGAGGTTTCATTATATAAATTTTGAATTACATGTTTTGCTTTTTTTTTTGGATGGTTAACCTATATTTGGAAGTCAAACATCTCTTTACTACAGTAAAAAAGGACAATTCTTAATGGGAACAGCACAATTTGTAATCAATCTTTTGACAATTTTAGATCTTCATTAATTTAATAAAAACAAAATTCTGAGAACCATCAGCTCTCTATTGAAAGAATTGTATGATGAGACTATGCCAAAGCTTAAGCTGAATAGTTTAGATGAAGCTTACATTCTGAGAAAAACAGGATGCTAAAGAGTTTTGAACTTGTGGGTTCCATATGTACCTCTCACTATTGTGAATTCCATGTTCACCTCAAATCCCGGCTGTTGTGAACATAAACCAGAATAAAAATTGAAAATTCTCCATGATAGTTCTAGTTGTAGCACCATTACATATATCCAGTCTGCTATGTAGATTGTTCTCAACATTATGTATTTTTATCATATGAGAACCCCTTCAGGGTTTGCTTTTGTGTAGCAAAACCACAAACTTGCCTCAAGTAAGAGATTCAGTGATACCCCAATATGTAAAAGTGAAAGAGACTTTTCTAGCCCAGGTAGATATGCCAGGGCCCCAGGGAAGGTCTATGGCAGTGTATTTGGTAAGATGAATTTTCTTGTATATCTGGAATCAAAAGAACCTCCTAACTTCTCAATGTCTTTTATAAATCTAGAATGTCTAATAATTTGGGGGTAAATAAATAAGAACTGTTTAACATCTACTCACATCTTGAGTTCAGGAGGTTATTTTCTCAGCAGAAAAGGATAGTAAAAGCCCTACAACTAGGGGAAAAACTGTTCATCTTAACTTTTCATTTTCTCTTGAGAAAATCCCCAGTAAGAAATTGTAGATGATGGGGCTTCTTGTTCTGGAAAAAAATTTTAAATGATTTAGAGAGGAAGGTATTTCATATTTTATATCTGGTAATAATTAAAAAGTTGTTTAACATCATTTTGTAGTAGGATATTAAATTACAGATTAATGTAAAAATGCCTTTCAAAAAAGATTTTCATTTCCATAAAGATTTGAATTCTTAAATTAGAATTAAAGAGGGTAAAAGTTTATTCAGGGAATATTTGAGATGTAATGAGTTTTACAGAACATTTCAATGTTTTTCTTAATCAGGTTTTATAAGATATTCCTAATCAAGTTTTGTTGATCAAGTTTTACAGGACATTTTAATATTTATTTCCTCTTTTTGTCCCACTAACAAAACAAATTATATTCAGAAACAAATCATGGAAGGGCAATAAGCAGGAAAAAGAAGGTTTTGATCTTTCATGTTTCTAGGAGTTTCTTTCTCCATGAAAAGATTAGACAAAAGAAAACCAACCCTAGCTCCTACACCAAACTAGGGGTAGGGGGAGAATTTAGAAAGGCTGAAAAATGAGCATTTCTTTTATGTGTCTAAGGTCAGATGTGGAAGCTGTAGAGCTGGAGTGAGAAGTCCAGTCTTCTTGTACCCTCTCCAGGATGCTTTTACCATGCCCTGGTGTTCCTTGAAATACAACTTTTCTTCTTCTTCTTCTTCTTTTTTTTTTTTTGGAGTACTGGCGATTGAACTCAG
The DNA here is from genome assembly GCA_004024805.1 of Geosciurus inauris. Lineage (NCBI taxonomy): Eukaryota > Metazoa > Chordata > Mammalia > Rodentia > Sciuridae > Geosciurus > Geosciurus inauris. The sequence continues at coordinate 74,493 of PVHX01008174.1, read as the reverse complement.
GGGCACTCAACCACTGAGCTACATCCCCAGCCCTATTTTATATTTTATTGAGAGACAGTCTCACTGAGTTGCTTAGCACCTTAGCACTTTTGCTGAGGCTGGCTTTGAACTTACAATCCTCCTGCCTCAACCTCCCAAGCTGCTAGGATTACAGGCATGTACCACTATGCCTGGCTTCAAATTTTTGAACCAAGAAATTCTCTGGAATTCTTACAGTACTTGCAGCACTTTAAAAAAATATATCTATATACAAAGGAAGAACAGGTCTTACTGGTGTTTAAGCTACTCATAGGAGTTGCAATGTGTCTATCATTCAACAGTATCCACATAATAAAGATATAAAATTAATGATAGTAGCTATCACAACCTCTTTTATACCGTGCCCTCAAATGGAGGATTAATTGAGATAACCATATATTATATTGATCACATAAAAGTAAAGATAAAAAACTTCATACTTAAACCAGCAACCATGTAGAAGAAATGGAATTAAGAAATGAATTGTTATTTTTACAAAATTAGATGTTTATAAAATGTCAATAATTATGGAAAAATGTTTCAAGAGTAGTAAAATGTGTTTCATAAATATTTAAATTTTTTAAAAAAGTACTTTCTTCATACTTTTTTGATAAGGAAATGGTTTAAAACCTGAAAATCATTTTTGAGTAAATATTGACTAGTATTTTACTTTTATGCATAAATCTTAAAAATACTTGTTAACACAGTATAAAACTACATAATAAAACTAACTAATTTATTAACTTGAAACTGTGATAAATTATTTCTAATGAATCAGCAGTCAAAATTTAAATCTGTCTTTACAAATCTGCCCCAGATTCTGAGTTTTCTAGCTATTAGTTCTGGCCTGACTTCAATTTAGTATCCATATCTGAATTATATCTCTTGCTTTATGGTGCATTCTCCCATATTTCATTTCACTTGGAAATTCTTATTACCAAACCCAGTAAATCAATAAGATTGATAAAATCCAACTGAACAAAATATGATATGTTCAGAATCTCTATTTGGACACCAGAGGGCAGAAGAATCACTTGAAGTGAAGGAATTTTATAAATGCATCCTTGTGAATTTTCAGGCCAAATAAAGTTGTAGATCATCATGGTAAAGCTAGGAGTTTAGGTTTGACTTTTGGTCAAAGGAAATACAGTATTCTATCAAAAAAAAAAAAAAAAATGAAAGTAAGCACAGCATGCTACCATGCCTGCAGTATTTAACTGAGTAATAATGTCAGCAGAGGTGCCTTCTGGGAGAACTACCTAGAACTCAATCTTAGTAGCAACAAGGATACAGAACATGTGAAAGCAAAGATAACTTTTAAAAAATAATGTATTTTAAAATTTTAACTTGAGGGTAAAATAACTTTTAGTAAACATTCTAACCAATTACAGAGAAAACAAATTATTCAACAATGCCTTTATTAAAGTAGGATGTATTCCTCTGAATCATAATAGAAAGATGACAAGTGTTAAGAAGGTTTTAGAAACACACTGTGACATGTGCAGACAATAGCTCAACCCCTGGAGATACAATATAGGTTCTGTTTGATTGTTTCCATCCTTTGAATATAGAACAGGACTTATGATTTGGAAGTAGGTAGATCCAAATGTAATCCCAGTCTTACAACTTCACAAACTATGAGATCATGAACATGCATTACCCTCACTTGTCTTTTCCTTACTCACAACCTTGGATATTATTACCTATGCTATGATATTGTCTTAGGAATGTAGTGAGATAGCTTATAAGCATTTATCACTCCAAGTCCTAAGGAATGCTCAATTATAATTTATTACTAGAATTTCTAAATGGGAAGAAATAGTAGAAAGAATCACTGTTTGGGGTACTTTAAAAATGCAGATTATAGAGAATGGCAGGAGATGATATAAAAATAAATGCAATTAATTTTATGTAGGACATTAAGCACTATAACTACAGGTGAATTTCATAAAATAGGTGAATTATCACAGAATATCACAGAACAGGGAGAAAATATCCAACAAAAAATCTCCAACCATATTCCTTTTCTTTCTGCTGTTTATGGCAACATGGTATTAGGAAAATTATTTATTCTGGGCATCAGATTCCTCCAGTATAAAATGAGGGTGAATTATGTGGTCTCTATCATTCACTGCAACTCTTACATTCTCAAATTTTACAACTGTAGTCACTTGATATACTTTGAAACATAATTTCAATGATTTTATGAATGTAACTATTTAAAACAGTAAAGTTCATTTAGGAAAAGCATGTTTGTGTAATAGTTTTTTACATTAAATATATGATGTTTCTAACCTCAACATCAGCATTCCAAATAAAAAATAAAATGTAGAAGCAGAATAATAACATAAGCAAATAAAATAAAATATTATTTAAAAGTGACTAAAGAAGTAAGGAAATAAAGAGGTTACATGTCTATGAATTATTTTAGATATTTCCAAATTTGGTTATAGTGACTTTGAGGATTCAGCAGAAGAGACCAGCAAATTTAACATCATTCTCATTGATGAAAAACATTCCTCATTGATATTTATATGTCTGGTTTTGGGGGACACATTGTCATTTCAAAGAAATGGCTGTGCACTTTGGACAGTCTTAAAAATATGAGTTCTCCTTAAGCTGTGTAAAATATTCACACCTCTTTCAGCCAGGAGCTGAGAAAATGGTGACAATTTCTATAACATTGCTAATTCACACTAGCATTTCTAACTTACATTATAATTGGAAAGTAATGTAATCTTAAAGTATCATAGGAATTATTTTGATTATTATTTTTCATTTCTGAGTATTATAGAACTCATTGTTCTATGTATGCAAATAATTTGCTATAATTAATGTGGATTATTTAAGCTCCCAATTCTTTCTTCTATAGTATCCAATAGTTGGGGAAAACATTTATAATGGCCTGAATTATGATGAGGATCTCAAAAAAGATACTGTGATTCCTAGATTCATTGCAGCACTATTCCCGTGGCTAAGATATGGAAACAACTAAATGCACATCAACAAGTTAATGGATAATGAAAAGGTGAAAAAAAAAGGAAATTCTATGTTATACAACAACATGAATGAACCTTGAGAACATTATGCTAAGTGAAGTAAGTCATTCACAGAAAGACATGATTCCACTCATGTGAGGTATAGATACAGTCACATTCATAGAACCAAAGCATGCAATGGTGGTAACCAGGGATTAGGGAAAAGGGAAAGAGGTGATGCAAAGTTCCAGTTAATTAAGATGAATGAGATCCACAGATTTGCTATACAACATAGTACCTGTAGCCCATGTTAATGTATTGTACACTTAAAAATTTAAGAAGGTAGATAACAGGTTAAGTGTTTTTGTTATCATCGTTTAAAAAGAGGGAAAATAAGAGTAAATTCTGAAAATCATATTATTTGAAAAAACATTTTCACACAATAGTGATTACATCATAATAAGGCCAAAAACATTGCTGAAGCAGATGTATATGAATGAATTTAAAAAAGGAGAATAGAGATGTTTAGTGTGGTTCCAAAAAAAGTTGCATAACAGAAAGTTGGAAAGAGAATTCAGAAAGCAGAACCACCAGCTATTTCCTCCTTAAGAATGAAAATATGAAAAGGCAATAGTAAGTAGAATTCGAATAGTTAAGTCAACATTTTTCTTAGAGATTTTGATGATTATTGTTGACCCATTGGTAGAAATATTGAGAAAGTCCTAAATGTAAAAAAGGTATTTTTTTCTTTTAATGTTAACTCAATTAACCAATCTTGAATTATTTAAATAATTCCAACTATTTTAATTCTATCAACAAAATGAAAAATAGTCTTGTGCTTATAATGTACAAACAGCACTTCAAGTTTAATTGTTTCTCTTTTCAAACAAATGCATAAATTATTACTTGCTTCAGCTGCATTTTAAACATGATTTATACTATTTGAAAAGAATTTTCAACTCAGGTTTCTTTAAAATCTCCTCCTATTTAAGAAATGCATATTAAAACAAGGTATAAGAAAATATAATACATTACAAGAAGGAAAATAATTTAAATGGGCCATCACAGCTGATAAAGTATTTTCAAAGTGGAAATAGAAACTAGAAGACTTTTTAGCTATATGCGCAGCAGTATGTTTGGAACAAATACTTTTTTGGCATTTCTATCTAATTTAGAGTAATTTTCATTTTAGATAACTAAGTCATTTTAATGATTCTATAGACATATTATGGACAAACTCTACATTGGACCACAGTCCACTCATTACAATGTAGTTCATCATTTCCCATAGTACTTAAAATTCTCATTCAAAAGAAACACGTTCAAGTGGAGGATGGAAATGCTAAAACATCACTGAAAACAAATAATAGATATTTTATAATCAATAGCCCATGTTGCTGTGGGAATAGATAAATTTATAATAGAATTAGGAATTGAATATGGGATTAGAAAAATAATTCAATTATAAAGTTGGATACATACTGTGCCAGGTCGGGGATAAGGAATTCTTCCATCATACTGCACCCAGCGATGGTCTGCACTTTCCTTATGAGCATATGGACCATTAAAAACTGCTCTGATGTCAGCCATGCTATATACACAAACAGCAGAGCCTTTGAAGATGGAGCTGAAAGAAAGCGACATGATCCAGTCATTCACAACCATCCAGCGGGCCTTTATTGTGCACATACTGGAACCAGGAGCTATGGGGACAAATATATTTGGCACATTCTATTTGACAAGTGATGCAGAAAAAGTGCGCCTATGTCCTCAAGGAGCTTATGGCCAAGCCATCCTGACAAATAGGTGATAATAAGTCCATTATAAGTAAGTTAAGCAAGCACATGGATGAGTACCCAGACCATGGCTGCCAGGTAAGTTTACAGGGAGGAAGTGAGGTATAAATTGACATTGATAGATAAAAATTATCTAGAAAAACTAAGGGATAGAGAAGAATATTCAGGAAATGGTACTGTTTATTCATATATCCTTCAATTGTATTTGAAGTTATTATAATGCCTTATAAGGAGCTTACAATATAAAAAGTTACATTATCTACTTTTAGTAATTATTTGTGTTGAATAATAATCATCTCATTTATCTTCCTTTTTAAAGTGAATGTTCAATTATGCTAAGCAAAATAAGCCAAACTCAGAAAGTCAAAGGTTCTATGTGTTCTCTTGTATGTGGAAGCTAGAGAGGAAAAATAAAAAGAAAGGTGGAGGAGAGGGATCTCATGAAAACCAAAGGGAGATCAGTAGATTAAAGGAAAGGGACCAGGGAGAGAAAGGAGGGGAAGAAAGGGGAAATACTGGGGAATGATATTAGCCAAATTAGGTCATTAAATTTGTATGTATATATGAATATGTAACAACGAATCACACCTTAATGTACAATTGTAATGCATCAATAAAAATACGGAAAAAATAGTGTTCATCATAAAGTTCACTTAAGTTAAATAACTTATTCATTGGTTTTTATTAAACTTATTTTTTAAATGTTTAAAATTTTTTTCCTTTTGCTACTTGATTTAAGCTTTTAAATTATAGTTACTTATCTGATACTTAATTATAATTACAGTCTCAGAAACAGCATTTAATAGGAAGCTCCATAGGAATTCTACAAAGTTTTGTATACTAATAATAAAAACTGTTAACACCCATCAGATAATTCTTTTTTATTTTAGTTCTGGAAGTTACAAAACATTTTCTTTAAATTTCTTTGAATGATTTCTTTCAATGATTCTTGTTATTAAAAATGAGATCACCCTTTATGATCTAAGAAACATCACCTCAGCATTGCACAAACAAGCCAACAATTCTCTAGCATGAGTAACTCAATTATTAATATTCTTGGAATGACATTAATAGGAAACATCAGGAGGTAACGGTAAACAGGCAGTCAGGAGAAAACTAGCAGCTAAGAAGAGAGGTGACGTTCCCATAAAAATCACACATCTGCTATGAAATCTTAAAAGAATAATGCATCATGCTTAATGGCACTGGCATTATTGCAAGCTAATTATGTCTTCTCACTTGACAAAGACATGACATACATTCTGACATTACCTCAGTCTTCAGAGCACCACTAAAAATAAAATAACAAAGAACAGAGAGCTCACTTGTAACTTCACACTCTGGGTGGGCAGAAACTTGATAGTAAAAAAAAAATTATCTTGGGGCTGTATTTCCCTGGCACATATCTGTGTCCTGTATATTAAGCACACATTGACTTCAAAGAAAGTTCTGTAAAAGGAAAGGTGCCAAGAGATCTAGGGCTGAGATTATTGAGTAACTACAGGCATTTTCTCTTCCTGCAATTTTTTTTCCCTCATACTGGGGATTGAACCCAGGAGTGCTCTATCACTGAGCTACGTCCCCAACTATTTTTATTTTTTATTTTGAGACAGAGTCTTACTAAGTTGCTGAGGCTGTCCTTGAGCTTGTGATCTTCCTGCCTCAGCCTCCTGAAGTGTGGGGTATAGGCATATGCCACCATACCCAAGTCTGCATATTTTTATATTCATATATAAAATAACATAAATATAGATTCCAAAATAACAGGTTCTTAGGCTATCTTCTTTATTCTCATGTTCAAATATTTGCTTCATCTTATAATTAAGAAAATCATATTTTGTTTTCTGATATATTCTGAACCATCAGAGAGTTTCAGTTTGTGCAGAAGGTATCGTGAACTAAATGAGGAATATGCCATAAAAAGGAAAACAAACTATAACATGCATACAAAATAATTTAAGGATTTATTCAAAAGGAGACAGTAAATATCAATGTCAAACAATATCAATGCTTCCAATTCCTACAATATGCATGTCAACGCACATTGAGAATGAGAGCAAAGTTGTGGAAAGAGTGAAAAATATTTCCAAGTACACAAGCAGTAACATGTAACAGGGGCAAAAATATGCTTTGAACATTGTTAAATGTAGGTTACTCATGAAATAAAATGAAGACAGCAAGGATCACATCTTCTTTGAGAAATCTTTGTAGATGGTAATACAACTTTTAAGCAAGTTACAGCATCTTGATATATGTAAGACAGCATTATTCAGAAAGAAGATAAGAATACAGGGATAGAAATTAGAAAAACCTCTTCTGTTCTATTCCTATTGTTACTGCTAACTGGCTGCTCTTCTTGAGGCAGATAAAGCCAACTTTCATTGCTAAAGCAGTAAACAGTGACATGGCCCTAACATCCACACTCTCATCATTTTAGGTAGCAGGACATGCAAGTAAGACATCTTGTGATGTGATGAGTTATTAAAAGTCAAGAGAATCCCATCCATGATTAATTACAGCTTCGCCAGTGAACTTAATCATTTCTCATGTATTTCTTTAGTATTACTTCTATGCCCATAAGTTTGGAAGTATTTATTATGAATAGTATATGCAGACACCTTTTGAACCCAGCAATTTTGTGCTCAGAATTATCTCTGAGATATACTTGTTTGCCTGTGGAACAGTAATGTGATTTGGTGCATGATTTGTGGCAGCAAAGGTCTAGAAATGAGGAATGTACAGAGGCCTGCTAAAGTAACTGTGGTGGAACGTATAGAGGGTTGCTATGCTGGTTTAAAAAGAATGAGGAAAGTTTTTATAGGGATATTGAAAGATCTCTAAAAAACACTAAGTGAACAGGTAAAATGGAAAAATGGTTGCTATAAAGACACAAAAATCATATAATTATATGGGTTTACATACATATCAAATTTCTCTAGAAGGATTAAAAGCATTTTGTTCCACATACCTTGTTGTGGTAAAGACTCCATAAACTACAGGATTTCTTTCATCTCTTGTAGGAAGTAAATAAATATCTTCTATTAATAGAAAAAAAATAATTATTTAGTATAGTTTTATTTTTAATATTACATATTTTCTTTTAAAAATAATAAACATCTCTGAAACTCTAAATAGTGTATAAAATTAAGATAACAATACTATACTATTTCTTAAGAAATTAAGGATAAATGCAAAGTTATATTAAAAAATAAGGGTAAAAGTTTTTTTCACTAGTTATGTGACATTGAACATTCAACCTCTTAGTTGTTTACTTCAATCACATACATGAAGTGATCCAATTGATAATCTCTGTTTCCAATTAGCAGGATGTGATTTCACATAAAATAATAACCAGAAAAAGGAATTTTTTACCCTCTACTGTAAAAATGTGTTATTATTCAATTACTTCTTCAATAATAATATGAAAATGTTGTTTGAATAATTAGCACAATATTAATGGTTGATCATTGCAAGGAATATTTTATAAAAGAGTATTTAAGAGGTAAGTGTACTTATATACAACATGAGAGATGGCCCATGAATATTGAATATGTACTTTAATAATATCAAACACATAATAATGATGAAATAATGGATGATATAGATAACTATTTTTACACTGCATGGCAAAACAAAAACAAATTTGAGAAGATTAAAAACTAATGATGCTCAATTTATATAAAACTAAAATGTTTCTAGAATTAGCTTTGGGTGGAATGGGGAAATGAAAAGTCTCTCAGTCTGTCCGGCAGAGGGCATCCACAGAATGAGGAACCTGAGCTCTTCCTCCCTGTAGAAAATGCTCCCACCAAAGTGAAAAGCTGCAGGAGGGATGAATGGATTTTGTACTCTCAGGATTCATGTCTTCCTTTTACTTGCTGCAATTTAATTTCCTTCACTACCTTCCAGGACTCTTACACAGAGAAGAGTTATTTCATGTAAACTCTAGGCCTAGAGCACCCCATTTGCTTTGTGTTTGCAAACTTACTAAGAACCACTTCTGCAAGCGGTGTTGAGTTACATATAATCAGGTATTTGGGGCTAAAATATAACAAATGATGAATTACTTAACTAGGTGGAAAGACTTTTCCAAGAAAGAAGGAACACATGACTTACGAAGCTCATCAAAATAAGTATCTGCCCCATCACTTCCAGGAATGGAACAAATCAATCTGGCCTTAAGAAAAGTTGTCCATTTGTTGATCAAGCTGCGTTGTCCTCCTACATCATTCTGGAAAATGGAAAACAAAAATAAAGACAAAATTTCACCAACATGATTCTGTCACCGACTAAAACTGGCAGCTATTATTAGTTGTTAGTACAGGTAGTACATTATTAATGTCATTGTTTCAAAAGGTACAGAGCCTGGTTTTTTAGTCTTTCAACTTCCAAATAAAGGAAAAATCAGTTCTTTCCTTCAACCAAAGGTGATTTTCTAATGGTTAAATAAATGCCATGAAAGCAATATTATTACCGAATGAGTAGATACCTGCAAGACTCTAGCAATTAAGGCAGGCTTGGAATCAAATCCTATGTCTTCCAATTTTTTCTTTCATGACCTACAAAAGCCTAATTTCACCAATTCTCTGTTTTCTCATAAATAAAATATGATTAATGCCTTGCAATGCAGTTATTTTGAGATCAAATGGAAATATTTGAATAAAATGCTTAGTAAAATACCAGGCAACTTGAGTGCAATAAATGCTAGCACTGATTGTTATTATTTCTATGATCAAGAAACATTTCCAGCCTTTAGAAATACATGTCTATATAAACTTAAAAATAGTCTTTTCCAAATTTAGTGCATTTATAATTAAACATCAAGGTGACATAAACATATACATAGTATGAATATGCAGAAAAATGATCTTTAAAACATATTAGCCTATATTTTTCATACTTTATTTTTGTTCTGAAGTATTTTATTGAAAATGTTTCCTTAGGCATTTAGCCAAATAAAAACATTTTAACCAATTAAATAGAATAAGAAGTGACCTATTTAATAATCCAGCAAAAATATTTATTTCTTATTTTTAAATTAATATGTCCCTGTGAACATTAATTATAATTTTTTCATTAATTTGACTCTGCCAACCCTGCTATTCTTATAATAAAAAGAGCAGAGCAAGACTGATTCATGGAATAAATACATAATGTATTCAATTTCAACTTTTAAAAGTTACTCTTGGAGCCACTTTTTCCATTAACTTATTTATATTTAAATGTTATGCAAAGTTTTTTAATCCTTCAATTACATTATGTTCTGTAAAGTACATGAAAAGTTAACTGTCAAGTTTTACATCTGAATATCTAGGAACTATCTTCTCTGTGCTTCTTTAAACTAAATCAAATTAGAGGAAAGCATCCAAATGACAATTCTAAGCAAGAGAATTCAAAGTCATACATGTACTTCTTATACCAAACAATAATTAATTTTTTTGAAATTTAAAGGCATTAATATTTAGTAAAATATGTCTTACATTAGCTAAAAATGTACATTCAACAAACAAAATATCATACTTCACAGGTTGCATTTATGGTGTTAATTTTACATGATTCCAAATCACTATGAATTTACACATGGGATATGTTGAGCTCAGTTCATGTGTGCTGGAGACTACTAACTATACCTATAAATGTCCACATAATGTAAACACAATGGCTAACAGCTATTGTTCAGAATCAGCATCAACAAAACACTTTCCTAGTTGTACTATTTTGTCACTGGTATAGTATAAAGTTGCTAGTTTGTGGTGATAATAAAATGTATGATAACTATTAGTTGTGTTCTAATAGTTTTTAATTTTCAACAGAAAATGCATTCCTTATTGTCTTAACCCAACATCTACTAGAGATATGTCACTAATACCCTGCCAATCAGTTTAATAAATACACATTAAATAGCTAATAAATAACTGAAATTACAAGTTAAAATTGGCAAAAGTCTTTTGAAAGGTATAGTGAGCCAAGGACAGCAAGCCTCTTCTGAGATTTCTTTAAGTAGAAAGATGAGAAAAGGCACCATAAAAGAGTTAGATTAAATACTAAGCCTTTATGATAGATGGCCTCAGACTACACATGTAGAGACTGGTTTAGGAGAAACTTCAGGTACTGGAAGTTAGGTAAAAAGGACAATGGGTCTAATATCCAGAACTCATTGCGAGACAAATTTGGTTCACATGAAGACTGGGATCAATTAAAATAGTGAAGGAAAATGTAATAAAAGTAAATTGGAGTAAGATCAAGGAAGGCTTTGATATCAGGCCAAAGTGTCTATATGTTAATAAGCACACAATGAAGAGCTACTAAAAGATGTAATGATTATTAAGGAAGTGAAATAATTAAGACTTTTCTTTTAAGAAACTAAATGGTATATTATACAGTGATTTGCCATTAATAAGTATGTGTATAATTGCTCTTGAATTTTTATTTTGTGTATGGCACTTCTATTATTTGAGTATCATTTCTCAAACATTATTCCATCTAACTACTGAATGATTTCAGATACCTATAGATGTGAAGGCAGACTTACCTAGATATAGGTTATTTTTAATGCTCATATACTCTGATCCTTTTATAATTAAATCTCGATATTAAAATGAATGGGCAAAAATATTGATGCTTTCTCCTAATGTGCTAATGGATTAGTGCTTGTGTACAGTAGGATTCCCATGAGAAAATATACATATGGATTACCAGAAAGTAATGGATTTTTAAATAAACTTAAAAATACAAAGAGAAGTATTTCTGCCTCATGTCATTATCCTTGATTTATATCTTTTAAAGTCACATCTCCAGCCTTTATGTTTTGGCAGTTCCCTAGTTGTTCTAAAACAAAGCCTTCATAAAATATTTTCATTTTAATGCACTAATTTTTCATACTGTTATTATTAAATTTCTTTGCCTAGATTTGTTATTTTGAAAGGGTTAGCAATGAGTACTAAAAAGTGTTGATTCAATATGCATAAAGAAATATAACATGATTGTGAAGAGGACTATGTTTGATTTAGTACTTTGCCCTATCAGAGAGTTGGTACTTAAATTATTTTCCTAAATAAATAAACACGTACTTAGCACATTTGTTCAACAACATTTCTTTAAGAGATGCAGGCAACACTAGTCCATTATAAAAATGAGCCATAATGTTCTTTTTTTTTTTTTTTAATTTTTTTTAGTTGTAGATGGACACAATGTCTTTACTTCATTGCTTTGTACATGGTGCTGAGGATCGAACCCAGGGCCTCACGCATGCAAGGCAAGCGCTCTACTGCTGAGCTACAATCCCAGCCCCATAATGTTCTTTTAAAGATTCTAGTATATAAAAATGATAATAAATGTCATTTTCACACATTTCCCCCATTTCTATTTACAATTTTCACCCATACTTAATGGTAGCCATGATAAAATTCTAACCTACTAGCTCCAAATCTGTTGGATAAGAAAGGAATTTATACTACACTTACATATTTTTAACCTGATGAATGGAAATTACAATCCTTTCAACAAAATAATCTTCAAATGCTCCTGCCTACCCATCAATCCAGCAGCCTTTTCCAGCCCCTCAAAGAGTAAAAGGATAAACAAAAACAAACAAAAAAATCCAGGTCAAAGATGAAAGCCACCTGCTGTCAGCAGGGAAACAAATATAGTTTCTGGCCTGAAGGCTCTTAGTATGGGTTATAAGCATTTAATGACCGGATAGTAACTCTTACAGACACCCAGAAGCCCGACCTGGGATGACAAAGTTCAATTCACAAGCAGTTGTATTTCTCCTGTAGGGAAGTCAGTTGGGCTGACTTTGTTGACCAGCTCTAGGTCCTTGGATTTGTTTGCAAATCCACACAATCCACCCCTGAGAACTTTAAGCCCACAAGGGGACTAAAAGGGGATAATCACTTTTGTACTAAATTGTCACCTCCTTGCTTATTTTTGTGAAGTTCTAAAGAATACAACCATCTCACCAACAATAGATTTACTATTGAGATGTCAGAATCAGGAGCTCTTTAGTCACCAGTCACTTCTATGTGTCTCTGCTCTATTTATCACACAGCCTCTTTGTGGCCAGGTTGCCAAAAGCCTTGACATCCTTTACAAAGATGCAGATGAAAGTAACAAAGAAATTAAATGTAAACAAGCCTGATCTCATGTGCTCTATCTGGGTGGTGAGTACAGAGTGCCTGTTTTCTTTTTCTCTGTAGCTTTTACATTTATATTTGCAATATTTCTTAATTTTGAAGTGACTAAAAAGAAAATATAATACCACTAAGTCATTTGATTGGGTGTTGGATGCACATTATGAATTGCTATGATCTTCTAATTGTGACATCTACTAACAGGTAGTCATGATGTGGCTAATGGTTATTACATTTTCCTTCCACCAGCACACACAAGTTCTTATAAATCTCACATAGACATGTAAAGTAGCTAGAAGCTGTCACACATGAATTTTATTGAGTGTGTCTTTTGACCTCTGGGTCATGATGCTGGGTTAATCCAGTAAACATGGCTTTATCTGTATACATCATCCTTTTTGAGGCTTTCTCAGCACTTAACATTATTTTCACCTATACACTAGGAAACAGAAGCTGTAGGAAAATGTTGTAATTGGCTTTAAATTTGTATACTCTTAAATCCTGAAGATTTTATGAAATCAATGAAATTGCCAAGACATTTGAGACCATGTTGTATTCTATTAAAATTTTATATTCATTCAGAGATTTTAACAATATTGGTTGAAGTTGGATTATACCGAACTTTTCAGATCAAAAGACACCAGAGAATCAAACACCTTAAAAACAAAACAAAAAAAAAGTGTTTGATGCTGTAGTTAAAGTTATAAATTCTCCTTTGCTTAAAATTCAGTTCTTTTGCCTGATGCTGCTCTTCTATATCCTAATGCAAGCAAAAGAATGGAATTCTCTGAAACAATTTAAAATCCATAATGTATGTATCTTTTGTGTGCCCCTCTTTCCAATTCCTCTCATTAACAACATTTACTCTCAGATATTTTAGCCTGAATTAAAACTCACCTTATTTTTATGTGTGATATAAATGCTATAATATTTTAAATTATTAAAAATGTTACTCCATCACTGAAACAGTCTCATGGAGCAAACACGGATTTTCCAGGGACCGTTTTCACAAATTCAACATCAAAGATAAGGGAAGTTTAGAATTTTTGTGTTTTTGATTCAATGACTTATATTTCAATACATCATCATATTCTTTATCTGATTTATCATTTTAAACAAAATGGGCCTTGCAGATTTGAAATTTCCCTGTATTTAAATATGCCATCAAATATCCTCAAGACTGTTACTGTACTAAGAACCACTGGAGACATGATCACAGCCTGAGACCTCACAGCAGTTGAGTTATTTATTTTTCTCTGTGCCACCTCAATTTTCAGAGTGTCTAGGCATAGGTTTTAGAATGTTTCTAAAATTTTTGTTGAAAACTTCATATAACCATCAGGTTTCCTTTCCTATTGGATCTGAACACTGGTCTTGGTGGTCGCAGAAGGAGAAAGTAATCATCTGGTCTCATAGCATCATAGTCTGGTGTGATGCATGTGGGCTAGTTTCCAACAGGGTTGCATTCTTTTTGAAATTGTTTCCTCCTCCCCTACACAAAACAGGGAAATCTAAGGATTGAGGAGAGGAGGAGTGTGAAGCTCTGGACAACTGAAGCGGGAATTGCTGAATATTATTGTATTTAAGTGATGCTTTTTTCTCTCTTGATAGAGTCAGTCTCTTTCTCTTTAAAGATCTATGTAACTAGTAAAACTGTCTTTATCTGTGATTACTGGTCCACAGAGTTTGGAAAATCCCATGGGAAGGAAGAGACAGGCAATAAGTTATGATAGATAAAAACAGTAAGCTTTGTGAGCGCATTTTTTGGATAGTGCTTTATCTGTTATATATCTGTTACTCTAAAAAAAAAAAGAAACCAGTATTAAATTTTAATACTGGTTAAACTTGTACTTGCTGGGGTACAAGTAAATAATGGTAAGGATAATTCAAACTTGGGGTGGCCAATTCAGAAGCTTTATACTATGATCATGATGTGGTAGAAACAAAAAGTACACTTGGAATAGGCCTCAGGAGTCTCACTGGATAGTATGCCAAATGTATTAAAACACAGTATTATACTGTAAAGAAGAGCTAGAATGAGGATATTTTCATAGGCTAAAAGAAGTAATGAAAGATACTGAAGTTATGCCCAGCAAATCAAATGAAAAACTATGTCATACTTTCCTTTTCAGACCACGAGTTTTTTTTTATAATATGCTTAAACTCTATTTCATGTAGCTTGTTCACTGGGATTAAAAAAATTCTGACTACTAAAAATAAAAGCATAAAATGAAAATAATGATAAATAATATTACTATTAAGAAGAATGACTTGAATTAACTTCACAGAACATCATACTTGGTGATCAACTCAGGTAAGTTGTAGAAACAAATCTATACTACCTAGAAACGTGATGTCTACAAACAAGTATCTCATTATTATTTTCTTGAGCTACTGAAGTTACAGTAGGCATTTCTTTTTGCAAAGAGAGAAATTTATAGGCATCTTTCTTCTCTTTATAAGCATAAAATCTACTAGCACTTGCTCTTCATTGTTGTCAAACATTTTAGTATCTTTTCTGATAGGAAAAGGAATCCAAAATAAATTCCAGACAGCTTGACAGCCAAGAAACCAGAGTCTCTCTTACTTCACCCACTAATAATCTTGAGATACCTTAGCAGTAGAGGAAACAAAAACATACAAACATCTAAGACAAAGGGGAGAGGAGAAGAAAAAAGCAAATAAATTATGGCAGGCATTGGACACAGTAGTTTCTAAGGGATAAATTCTATAGAGACTTTCAAGGAAATAAATTTTTCTTAAAGAAACACTCAGTATTTAGAGACAACTGTTTGTGATTTGCCATTAGAGAATGACAAAGCAAACAGAAATGCAGAACATGTTTTTCTAACTACTTTAAAAACTCATAAAGATTATTAGAAATGCAGGACTTGAATAATACACTATGCTAAAGAACTTAGTTCCTAAGATTAAGCATATTAAATTAGGTAAATTTAAGAGTGTTTAGCAGTCCACTCCAGGTAGGATCAGAATTCATTAATTAAGAGAGAGGAAAAAAAGAAAGAAAAGAAAGCTACAACAAACAGTATAAATCCCTTCCTAAGAATTTATCCGACAGGAAAACAGATGGAAGTGAAGCAAAAGCACATCTGTAACTCATGGGCACTAAATCTCTCATTTAGGTTGTAAGTGACACACTGAAAGTAAGCACAAAAACCACAGCTCAGTAGAGATCAATAAATACGTAAAGTGTCATCGGCCTAAAAACACAAATCTTCAAAGACAGTAATTCTCTAAATAGGATCATATATCAAGTAGACAATACAAGTGGCATTGAAGCAAAAGGCTATTAATGAGACCCCCAGGCAAGTTATGTGAAAGGGCCATCCAAATTGAATTCCTGGCACGAACAAAAGGAAATACTGCAAAACAAAAAAAAAGAGAATTGGCATATCTTACAGCTGGAATCCGGAGTGGGCTAGCATAAGTAAGCTAATGGACAACACTTCCAAAAATGAATAGAATCCAAAAGTAATGCAAAACAGGCTTGAGGTGAAAAGCCTTGCAAAAGGGACTGGCATTTCCACACTTTAGTTTACAGGAACAGACACTCATACATAAACACACACACACACACACACACACACACACACAGTAATAAACATCACACAGACATAAACATTGGTATCTGAGAGTAATAACTTGCAAAGTAAATAGACACAAATCTTCTCAGCGTTTATTTCATGCTGCTGTGCCTGTTCATTCAGTCAGTATTTAATACCTCACCAGGAAGATGTGGGTGATTTACCGTCCATGAGAGGAGTTTTCCCGGGTTTAAGTGCTTCAAGGTATTGACTATTTAAAAGCATGGAAGAATTATAGAGCTTGAAAAGGACTCAAGGCTAAGTACCTTATTTTAAATATGAAAAGATTACTAAGTAGTTTGACTAGAAAGTGTGACCCTAATGAAAAATAATTCTCTACCATGTACAGAGACGAACATGCTGGGTTTGGAGGAGTGTGGATTAAAGTACTTATTCTCAGACTATCAATGATCAATATTGCCATGTGAAATTATCTTCTAACTCAATTTATTTAGTTTATAAGGTCTCTTCACATCCATATCTTTTCATTAAAATTTACATTGTTCAAATCATTCTAAAAATTTTCACTGGATATGGTTCCAAATGATTTTGATTTTGTTTAGAAATAAAATCCATCCTCAAAGTCAAAATATTCTTAAAAATGAGGGAAACATAAGCAGTAATTTCAACCACAAAAACCAAATAATAAAATGTTATTGTCAATAACACACACACACAAACAACCACTACCACTACCACCACCACCTTCTTCCCACATCTAATCACTGTTAAGTTTGTTAAATTTACCCAGCTTCAAAAGGTTGTATGTATGATGTGTGGTGCGTGTGTGTGCTTGCACATGTTTGTGCTTTTGGCGTTAAACTCACTATAGTATGAACTATTGATAGTATGAGGTATTGATATTTTTTATGTATATAAATGTCTTATAATAGATACCATATTCAAAAACACAAATTTAAGTCTCTTGTGTCTTCAGTACCTTCCTGAGTATCTACCACACCCAACTTTGTATGCTCTTATTGAAGCCTCACATTTACTTGTAAAAATAGTCATAGAAGAATCATTTTCTATTTTAAGAAACAGAGGTAATAAGTAGAGCAAGATGTAAATCTACATCTAATATCAAGATGAATGTTTGTATCATTTGGGCAAAGGTCTTTGATGATATCCTTACTGTCAAACCTAATACCTGGCTATAAATTATAATCCTCTGACTTCTTTTGGGGTGTGACATCCCTGACATCTGTTTTCTTATTGAAATAACCTTTGTCCTTCAGATGTGACAACATTTCCTTCCAGTTCTCTGCCTTACCATCCAACAATTTTTTTCTATGCTTTCTTAAATGTCATTTTCCCTCAGGATTCTATTCTTGCCTTTGATCTTATATCACAAATCTTCCTGAACAATTTTAGACCCTTGACTTCAAGATACTGGTAACTTCCAAATTCATGAGTTCAGATACTACTGAGCCTCAGGTTCATATTTTCACATAGCTAATATATCAGCATATCCCAGAGCCATATCAAATTCAACATATCCAAATATAAAATCTATACCCCTAAGCTGTTTTTGGTGTTTCCTATCTCATATCAGGATGTGTTCCTTCGCACATTTTGTGATCCATGCCTTATCTTCTAGAAACCACAATTTCCAAGAATATAGAAGTATTTGTCTACAAGGTAAGTATACTTTCTGAGATAGGAGCAAGGGAGAATTAAAATGCATTAAAAATTCAGTTCCTCGCTCATGCTAATAATATTTCAACAATAACCATCATAGGGCTACTATATTGGATAATGCAGAGAGAAAACATTCCCATCATCATGGAAAGTTCCATTCATTGCACAGCACTAGTCTATACGAAATGCTTAATAAAAGGATGATATTTTAGGAGCTTTTAGAAATCTGCAAAAGTTTCTATTTGAAAAATCCCTTGAACTTAATTTTATCTCTTGTTTCCCATTGTCTTTGGACATAATAGGCCCCCTTCTTGCAAATATTTCTAAATCTACATATATTCTTTAAATTGTTGCTAAATATATCTACCTATCTTGCTACTTCTGTGCCTCAAATATCATATAACTCCTCGTAGGCAACAGAATAGAATTTGCACCTGCTAACATGGAAGTAAGACTTTTCATCCAATTTGCCACTCCGGTCTCAAAAGATATTGTTCCCCATACACACCCCTTGAATCACAGTTACAAGATTTCAGTGTTCCGTGAACAAAATAAACCCTGTCACAGTGCTGTCTGAAATGCCTGCCCTCTGTTCTTTAGTGCAGTGCTGCTCCCCCGTAGGACTTTATTTAAGCACCGGTTCTTTATACCATATTTTTGAGCTTCACTGGATGCTAAATAGTTCTTAGCTTTACTTCTAATACATTTTATTTTGGTTATCTTTTTATATGTCTATTACTCTCACTATACTATAAATTTTTAAAGAAAAGGGACAGTGGTTTAGTTACAAGAGTTGTCTCATATAGCACATTTTGCACAAAACTTTTATTTTATTGCTGTAGTTGAAATTAAACAATAAGATATGAATTAATGGATTACAAAATTGAAAAGATTCACTCTTCTACTGTAAACAATCCTTTAGTCACTTTTTGTGTGATATTTGCCTATCACCAAAACCACCTCACCAATCACTATATCCTACTTGGTCTAATAGTAATATATTGGGCAAGTCAAAAAAAAGCATCTTTTACAGATCAAGATTATATGTATATATAAATTAATTTAATTAAGCCGAAGAGGTAGAGAGCTCTAAATTGTTAGCAGTTTTGCATTGTGCCAAAGTATTCAGTTAATAATGAAACCAAACAACTAGAATGAGAAAAAAAAAAAAAACCCTGAATATTCTCAGATATATACTATATACTGTGGGAAAATGCTGGTGGAAATAACAGTACAAAAGACTCCCATGTTACTGAAAAATCTTGATATACTCAGTAAAGCACAAGCAGTTTTCTCTTCATCCTAATATGATTTCTTCTTTCTTAAATCTTTTCTTTTAGTTATCAAATTTTGTTTCATAATATAAATATGCATTCTGTTATTTATCAAATGTAGAAAAGCAATGTTATGATGTTATAGTGTCTTTTGGGGGTTAAAAAAAGAAAGAAGAGAAAGGGGAACGTTTCAAATAATTTCATTAGATCCTTTATAAGTGAAATTATATAATAGCAACAGTGATGCTGAGTTTTTAAAAATCATTATTAAATTTGTTATTGCTTTGTAAGGCATGTCATCATATTTTTTTAAGGATTTCAAGTCATTTTCAATGTTCTTAGAGGAATCTCCACCTACATGTTTTCAATTTGTGTCACAATTTTATCCTGAATTTTTAAGTAAAATTTAGAAACATGGCTAGGATTGCTATAATTAAGAAATTTTATATAAAGCATTTGTAATCAAATATAAATATTTGGCCAATCGATCATTTAGTCAGTGAGAAATTTTGAAGATGATACTCACTTAAAAGAAGGATTAAGTGAAGAGATAAACTAATGAGTGAAGAATCTCTATTGTTTTTCTTAAAGTAAATTCATCCATCACAGGTCCTTATTTGATCTTACAATTTGTTAGTTTTTAACTGAGAACAATAGCATGACAAAATCTTGCTGTGTGGTCTCAGAGGTTTTTGAGTTGAAAAGACTCATTTACAATCTTCTGTGCCTTTCTAGTTCAATACAAGTTTTTTCATAATTTTAATAAAAATATTCCATGCAGATGTTGATGAGAGTCTAGATTAAACTTCTGATGTGGAAATTTACGAATGGAACAACTAAATTTTAAGATATTTCTCCACCTTTAAGGTCAACTCTCAGTATATTTATATTAGGATAAAAATATTACTTTGTTATAAATGAATTTCTATTAAATGATTAGACCTATCAAGAATTAAGCATTGCAACAGGGCTCATAAACACACTAACTTCTTATATATATTCATCAGAAAGTGACTCTTGAAATACCTCTAACACTTATACAGACAATGTCGACCAACATCACAGCTATTCAGGGTCAGGATACTGTTGTTAGAAGGCATGCTTCAGTACACTAACAAAGTCTACTAAACAACAGCCATTCATCCCTAGGCATGAGGCTTCAAGAGAAATCACTGTGAACTCAGACCCCGAAAGAATGAGGATGCTTTTTCAAGAGTCTGTTCCCTGGAGGTTAAGGGGATCAGTGAGAGACAGCATGATTGGCTAGGATACTAGGCAAAGAATGATCTGGGCTCACAAGTTGGCCTCATTCAAAAGCCTAGTTTTCATGAACACTTTTAAGTTCAATGATGGTTTGTATTGCTAACCCTGGAAGTGTTCAGAACCTGATGGTACAGACTGAAACAAAAAATGATAGGCTCAAATGGAAGAACATGAAAAGTTTGCTCAAGACCAAAGAAAGGTTCCTGCTGAAAGTATTTATTAATTTAACAGCTCTTGTCCTTAGTAACCGAGTTTATGGCTGAAGATGTCCATTTAAGAGATGCTTTTTCTTATTAGATGCAATGCAAGCAAAAAAATTACCAAAGCCAAAAGCATAATTATTCTCTAAAGCTAATGACAATTTTAATTTTCTAACTTATTTTCAAAAAAACTGTCTTGCATCTTTGGGTTGTTTTTTTCTTTACTCCATTTTCTTTTAGGCCTTGATTTAAAAATATTTATTATAATAAAAATGCAAGTATATTTAAATATAATCAATTCATATAAAAATACATCATTTTACATATGCAATGTGTATCTTGATAAAAATACAGAATATGATCGCTAGTGTCTAAATTATTTTAGTGATTTAAGTTGCTTTTAATATAAGATTATTTAACATTGATAACATTTTAACTTTCACAGATCTGGACAATGCAAGAATCTTACTGGGGTTTGCAGTAACTGGCAAATGGACAGCCTTTCAAAAAAAGGACTGAAGTGCCAAAGAGGTGTAACTCACATCAGTGTGACAGTTCAGCACTGGAAATTCAATTGTAGTATTTGAAAAATCTAAATCCTTTTTCTTTTTAACTTTTGGATCTCAAAAATTAAACACATGTAACAGTATGAATCTATCTTATGAGTTATGAATAATGAGCATTAACTTTCATTTCAACATTACATGGTTATTTCATACATATGCACATATGCCTGAAGTAAAAACAAATCCATATATCTTGCCTTACAAACTCTTCCAACTCGAGAAAGAATGGTCTTATCAGAAGTACTGCTTTCTTGCGATGATTCACGAAAGAAGAAATATATTTTATCATCATCTGGATTGTAGGTGTCTGGTATGGGGAAAGTTCCAATAAATTTTGCTCCTGTTTGAAAGAAAAAAGCTAAAAATTAAAATACTAAAACAATCCAGCCATAATAGTACCAGTATCTTCAGTATGTAAAACCATTAAATGCAAAATAAAAACACGTGCCATGAGTCAAATGTGGGAAATTAGACAAACACGATATAATGTAGAAACATGTAATAGCATGAAAAGGTACTGAACAAGTACTCTAGGAATTTCAGAGAGCAGGTGAGAACATGACCAGCTGATACAATCACTGCAATTCTACTAAATCTCAGTCACAAGTCACTTAATGACACGGATAGTTCTGAGAAATGCATTGTTAACTTGTTTTGTCATTATTAGGCAAACATCATAGAATATAATTACATGAATCAAGATGGCCATGATGTCAACAGGCAGTATAATATTATGGGAACACTGTTGTATATGGGATGTGACCCGTGGTGCACTGAAATGTTATGTGCATGACTCTACTTAAAGTACTGTCAAATCTAGAGATTCTATGATTTTATATTTTCTTTCTATATGATGGATTTGTCACCTTTTAACCACACCAGATTTTATAAAGAGATTAGCAAAAACTATACATATATCTTAAATTTTAGCACAAATGTATTCTTTGCTGCAGTTTTGGGAAATTGGCCAAGGAGAAAAAATGAAAACAACCAATAGTGCTTGGGTCCTCTCCAGTAGAGGCTCTGGAAGGCATTCTTTCTGCTTGTCTCTGTAACTTATAGTAAAGATGACCTTAGACAAATCAATTATTTTCTCATTTTTTTAAAAAACATATTGTTTTAGTTGTTGATGGACCTTTATTTTTATTTATTTATACGCAGGGCTGAGGATCGAACCCAGTGCCTCACACATGCTAGGTAAGTGCTGTCCTGCTGAGCTACAACCCTAGTCCCCAATTATCTTCTCTTTATGTCTCAATTTCCTCATATGCAATGAGGTTCTCAATGTCATCTACCTACTAGGATAAATGATATGATAACCAAGTGAGTTAATGTACATAAAGCACTTAGCATTGGGCAGTTCCTGACATAAGCATTCAATAAATGTGATATAATATTGAGATGGTGATGATGAGGACTATCATTACAATTATTATGACCAACATCAAGACACTGATAGAAAATTTTGTCTTCTATTTGTGAGAGTAACATGTTTTTTTCCATATTTTATTGGTGCATTACAGTTGTACATAAATTCATTGTTATATATTTGTACATGCACACAAAATAACAATATAATTGGGCCAATATTATTTCCCAGTGTTTCCCTTTTCTCTCCCCCTTCTCCCTCCCCTGGTCCCTTTCGTATGCTCTACTGACCTCCTTTTGATTTTCATTAGATTCTGCCCCTTGCCTCCACTTTTCCTTTTTCCTGTCTAGCTTCCAATTATGAGATAAAACATATGACCCTTGACTTTCTAAGTTTGGCTTATTTCATTAAATATAATGTTATCAAGTTCTATCCATTTTTCTGCAAATAACAATTTAATTCTTCTTGATGGCTGAATAAAACTTCATATATATATATGTACATATATATATTTATAAAATACACACATATATATATAATATTTTCTTTATCCATTCATCTGCATATGATCATACTCATTTATAATTCCACCAACATAGTAAAGTGTTCTTTTTGCTGTACATTATCTCTGGCATTTATTATTGTTTGTATTCTTGATGGTTGCCATGATATGAATTTCAGTGTAGTTTTGATTGACATTTACTTACTTGCTAACAATTTTGAACAGGTTTTTCATATGTTCGTTGGCCATTTGTATTTCTTCTTTTGAGAAATATCTGTTTAGTTTATTTGCCTATTTATTAATTGGGTTTTTTTTGGTTTTAATTTTTTTGAGTTCTATATATTGTGGATATGAATTCGTTGTCAGAAGAATAGCTATAAGATTCTGTCTTATTCTATAGGCTCCCTCTTCACATTCCTAATTGTTCACTTTTCTTTGCCGAAGCTTTATAATTTCATGCCCTCCATTTTATTAACTCTTGGCTTTATTTCCTGAACTTTAAGAGTTCCACTGAGAATTGTATGTGCCTATATGTTGGAGTGTTGACTCCATATTTTTGTCTAAGTATTCCATAGTTTCTGGTCTAATTCTTAGGTCTTTGATCCATTTTGAGTTGATTTTTGTGCAGGGTAATAATACATAGTTATTAAAAATGAAGTAAGTCCATTTATACTGACATGGAAAGTTGTCCATAGTCCATGTAATGTGAAAAAATATTTGAAATACAAAAGAATCTCTTTCACACTGCATCAATGAAAAATCCATTTGTCTAACTCCTTGTTTAAAAAGCATTCAGCATTTTCAGTCTTGGTTTTATATTGTGAACTAACTAGGTAACAAGATCTGAAATTGGTTGATACTAGTTCAGAAATAACCTTTTGATTAAAAGCCAAGAAGACAGAAACAATGTTTTTTGAGACACAGGAAAGGGCTTTAGTTAATTAGAAAATGTGAGGCACCTGGACCTGGAAGGAAGCACAGAGCACTGAGTGTTGGGAACTAGAAGCAGAAGAAAAGACAAAAAGTTTCTAAAGAAAAATAAATTGATGGGAGTTGAAAAAGATCAACATTGCCTTCTGTAATTCTTTATCTAACAAGCATTGAAAATCATTCCCTTGCAAATGTACAGCAATTGGTCAAAAGTTGAATAAAGAAAGTTTCACAATAGCTTTTTTCAGTGGACAGACTTAATGCTGGATTCCAAGTGATGCGCAGTTGAGTCATTACCAGTCCAACCTCTCTGGGTCAGCCCTGTGTCTCTATCCAGTCCCTGAAAGAGAAGCCTTAAGAAGAAAAAAGAGAAGGAATATAGGTACATGAACTTTCTTCTCTTTATTTTTTATTATTTGCCTATTCCTTTTCAGAATTTAAAACTGATAGACTTTGACACTACTGATAATCTCACTTTGGTATGTACCTAGAAAATTACATGAAAATTAAATTTTAGAAAACTACATAGGATTTTTAAAATATTCCTTGTCTAATTGATCTTAAATGGGCAAAATATGTTAACAATTCCACTCAAGATTTTTTGTTTCCTCTTCTCAGTCTTTTTTTCCAGTTGTTGTTACATCACAAATGCTTGATTTTGATCCCAGAGCAGAGTAAAATCCTTTTCTAGTCACAAATTAGCACTTTTCATTTATTCATGTAGTCAAATTTATTTTATATATAGTAAAACTCCTTGTGGATGAAACTCTTCTTATAAATATGGGGTTAGGGTTTTCATAAATTAATGAAAATAAGAAATTATTTAATTTCTTTTATATTCAAGGACTGCTAGGAAAACAAAAATGAGTAAGAACTGACTCTTCAATTTTAATATGGATTAAGAAAGATGTTAGGTTGGGTCAGGGTCCAAAATGTCCAATTAGGGGGACTGGTCAGTGGTTACAGAGCAGAGCTGCCAGCCAGACGCTGAGGGCACCAGTAGACACACCTCCTGTCAATCAGCGGGTTTTCCTGACCTATCCAGGAAGGACTCTGGCCTTCTCTTCCTGCCCTCAAGCCCTCCCCTTCCTGACCAGGCTTTCTTGAAATTCTCTGTGCACCGGAGCCCCAGCGCTATTCCTCCTGGACACACTCTGATGGACAAGAGGATTCCGCCTGATAGTGTGTATTCCAATAAAGTCTTGCCGAGTGGCTTAATTCATCTCCTGGTCATCTAGTCTTTTTTTTTTTTTTAAATATTTTTTTTAGTTGTAGATGGACACAAATATCTTTATTTTATTTATTTTTATGTGGTGCTGAGGATCGAACCCAGTACATCACACATGCGAGGCAAGTGCTCTACCACTGAGCTACAATCCCAGCCCCTGTTCATCTAGTCTTTACAGAAATATTGACATATGATCAAGATATGGCTAATGAGAAAACCTGGCCTTCATATTTCCAACCAACTTTGGGCCCCCACAGACATGACCAGGAACTGATAACAATCTATAGAACTTTTTGAATTTACAGATGCCTGAAGAAAATGCTATCAAACTGGTTAAAAATCTCTAGCTATATTTTAAATATATATAAATATAAAAATAAATAAAACCCTATTATAGGGGATTCTTAAAAGCATCTAAAATTGAGTCTCTAATAGAACACTATTCTGCATATGGGGAAAAATATATAGGCAGATTCATTAATGATGGTAAATAATGCAGCTGGATGGGAGAGTAGGGAGCTGAATAATAAATATAAATTCTTAAGACCAGAAGGATAAAACTCAAATTATGTAGAAATTTAAGAAATATAATCAACTTACCTTATTTTGACAAATATGTGAGTTTTTTAGGATATTAACATGAGTATGAGTTTCTTACAGCACTTAACTTCAGTAGAAGTTACCCATGCAGTATGATGCCTTTTGTAATATTAGTATCCCATTAGGTCTATATAATAACTGAGTTAAAGTTTAAAAAATAACACACAGTATTTAAATAGTGGCACACAATTTACACAATCTTCTTTCCAGAAAGAAATGAGAACTCTGTGATTTGAAATCGAAAATCATCCCAGGGAACAGGAATACCTATGTGGGGGAGAGAGTAGATTGTAAAGTTTCCTTCAGGCACTCAGGTAGGGGAAGTGATTACATAAACTGCTGATTACATAAACTCTGCTAAATTCAAGAGTTCTACAAAGGAAACAGGATTCTAAAACAGAATAGAATGTACAAGACCTAAAATAAGTACCAAAACAATTTGGCCATTTTTTGCCATATTGCATAAATGCACAGGAGAACCTCCTTCAAATGTAAAAAACATTATCCAGGTATTACCAGGTAGTGCCATTTGAAATAGTTAAAAGTAGAATATGACTCCACTCCACATTTCAGCAATTTCATTATGACATCAATAGAGGAAAATAGTGCAGATACTTTACCAAGTGCTATTTCTTTTAATTTTCAATCAATACATAACATACAACATGCATGATTTTGTGTTTATTCAGTCACTTCTGATTTTATTAAACTCTTTCTTAAATGTTAGCTCTTTTAAAAGTCTTGTAAGAAAATTGTTTTGGAGGGGAAGGGTGGAGGTGGTTAAGCCAAATGTTTATTATATGATAAAATCTAATTATGGAAAAAAGATGTAGTATCAAATAGTATTCTATTCTGTGATTTAAATAATAAGCATACTTGTGAGTTAAAAATAAATACAAATTTTAAGAATAGAGAGTTTCTTGCCTGTTTTGCTGAGGTTCTGTCTTATAACACCAATGTTAGAATTTTATGATACTCTTTCCTGACCTGCTGCCAAATTTGGGTAAAAATAGGTCTCATTTAATTAGTGCATAGTTGTTGAATTAAACAATTTAAAATCATACCAGGAGGCACCTGGGCTTTGTTACAGCACATTTTCTCTCTTTGGCATTTGAAACACGTACACTAATAGGGATGGAGTTTGAAACCATGCATTTTCACAAATGAAGTTCTAGCATGACACCACAAAGCTCTGCCAAGTGAAAATGGTATAAACCCATGTGGCCTGCAGAACTCACCAATTCCACTTCTCCCCATGAGCTCTTTTCATCCAGAAGAGCACACCTACCCAATGATTTAACATACTGAGTTTCTAACTTCCTTTTATTTCTGCTATAATACCTTGTTCCTATTATTTTTAAAAACTTCTTTCATGTAGAAGAAGATTTTCAGACAATAGAGCACACCAAAGGAAACTTCAAAATGAAAACTGCCTCCATATGTTAAAACTGAAAAGTTAAAATAAAGTTCCCATTTACTCCAGGAAAGAAAACAAAAACATATGCATGGGAGGCATCATTGTTTGTTTTCATTTTCCAAGTGGTCATACTCCTTAGTTTCATCCTGAAATTCTAGCAAAGCTCAACTATGTTAAAGTAATCATCCTAACTTGTTTTTATATTCTTCTTTCTTCATATGTTCTAGGATTAAGTTGATAAAGAAAAGTAGGAAATTATCTGACTATCCATCTAGAACTGCCCATAGTATGGTTTAGTATCTCAGGGAAGAAATCAGCATTCATTCTTCTCAAGTCTTAAGACTGGATTAGAATCGGATGTGGTGGAGCATGCCTGTAATCTCAGTTGGCTCTGGAGGCTAAGGCAAGAGGATTATAAATTCAAAGCTAGCCACAGCAACTTAGTGAGGTCCTAAGCAAGTTAGCAAGACCCTGTCTCTAAATAAAATATTTAAAAAAGACTGGGGATGTGGCTCAGTAGTTAAGTGCCCCTGGGTTCAATCCCAGGTACCAAAAAAAAAAAGGATTTGATAATCCTAAAGAAATTCTGAGCAGGGCCCTTGCACTGTAAAATGAAGGGATCAGCTGATCTCCCATTGGTTACTGCCAAAATAGGGCACAGAACACAATATGGCACATAACTCACATACTTAGGAATTTTTAAGTACCTAAATGGTTCAGTGACTAAAATGCATTTATAAAAGTTTCATGTAACATATCTAAAAAGCATAATTATATAGAATCTATGTTAATTGTTAAATGCTCAATTGCTAATTAAACTTTTGCATTTCATTCAATCTAAACATAATATCACATTAATGAAAATTTAGTTTATTATATGCAAATAAAAACTAGGAATATAATCAAAAATGAAAGCTTAGAAAGCACAATTTAACAAATTCCTTAACCAGAAATACATAACATACCGATGGACTGATATGTAGGAGAACAAACAACAACAACAACAAAACATTGACATACAGCCCACTATTTGAAATGTTAATTATCTGTTACTTCTTTCAATCTGGCAACAATCTTATAAAACCCAGAAAAGAGGTTCACATCTCTGTGCTACATGAATAGTAAATAATATTCACAAATGTGTTTTAGTATATTAATGTAGGTCAGTGTTTTTAATTTGTAAGTAAGGATGCTTTAAACCAGGCTGTTTCAATCTGCACCGATTGAAATGCCTTATATTTGTGCTGTCCCATATGGTAACCTCTAGCCCATGTGGCTATGGAGCACTTGACAGATAGCTAGAGTGAATGAAGAAGGACATTTTAATTTCATTTAAATTTAGTTAATTTAAATGTAAATGTAAATAGCCACACATGGCTTGTGTTTACCACAATAGACAGCCTTAGACCAATCCAATGTCAGTGTATGCTGTGACAGGTCCAGTTTTAAACAGCAAGAACCTTTATTCTCATAATTGCCAAAAAAAAAGCAGTCAACCTTCCAGACTCAGACACAACTGGCTACTCTTAGCAGAAGCTTAGAATCATAATGGAAGACTGGCCTTGGTGGTGACACACCTGGAGATGTCCCTTCCTTATGCTGTATCTCAACGTTGTAAAATATGCGGTTAAATAAAATGATAAAACTCATTCCCAACCATTAGCACAGTTCATCTGTGTTCTCTCTTCTCACACTCCTAATGCCTGACTTCGGTCTTTGGACCATGGACTAACTATATCTGGAAAATGGCCATTTCTCACAAAGGAGGACAGAAAATTTCTTGGAGGATGCCAATATTTTGCCATAGCCCATCAGATCTCTCCTCATAATAAGAATATCATTTAATTTCTATAATTTCTCCCCCTGCTCTGTCATAGTTTCCATGAACCAAGGAACTTGTGACTGACTGGCCTCCTGAGCGTCATGCTCTCCTCACTCTGGCCTGCCTTTCTGCTTGCACTTGTGGTAGCTCCGTCCCGATAGTTCGTCTAACCTCACTTTCTCTGTCTTAGTCCTTGCTACCAGACCCACATCCTTGGTTTGCTATGACCCAACATGGCATGAAGTCATCAACTTTTTTTATGTTGAGGATACAAGAGCAGAAGGTATGCCACCAAAAGAGCAGAATTTAAGTTGCTAAACTGTGTCACACACTGGTCCTGAGATGGATCTCAGTTTCAATCTCACTTACAGTAGCTGTTTAAATATGGGCTATTGACTGACTTTTACTATATCTCCTAATGTAAAGTGCAACTTATAATTCTCTCAAGATTATTTCAGTCAACAAAATAGCATTTTAAAATTTGTGTAAGATAGTCACAGAGAGATGCTATATAAAATAAATTTGAAAGGGAAGAGAGAAGAAAGAGATCAGGGAATAAATACTAAAATAGGGGCAATAAACCAAAGTTGAGGTCATGAAGGCCTATGGGAAGATAGTGGCCACAGAAGAACAAGGTCAATACACATGTTGAAGGAAGTAGAGGCCTGAGTGATAGATTAGATAAAGGGCTAAAGGAGAGGAAAGAATCAAAGATAAATCCAAGGTAACGAGGAAGATGAAATCAAGAACTGTAAGATAGATAAAAATCAGGAAACTGGTGTTGAAAGGCAGATTAGCAGCAAAACAGGATTTTTAAAAAATTTAGATACAGATTTTAGACTTCAGATCCCATGAAAGTGAGGGTCATTTATTAACTTGTAAAAATCACAAAATAAGTTAGTGGCACAATTTGAAGCTAAGGCTACAATATCTTTATTTCTACATAAAACAATCATTTTTATTTTAATATAAGATGAAAATAGAAGACATTCAAATAGCTTTTAAGGGCACTGATTTACAAGAGAAGGATGGAATTATAGTTTGGGAAACAATGGAACACAGGTAATAGTTGCAACTATTAGGTTACATGAGCTCACTGAATGACGAAGTATAAAGGAGAAAGGAAAAAGTTGTCCATAGTTTGACATGCTAAAGGCATGTCAGAGAACCACATTGCATACAGTGTGGTTTTAGTCCCACATCTGACCTGTCCCACATTCAGGAATGATAGCAATGAGGGAGATACTGGCACTAATTCAGCTCTTGTCTTTTAACAAACTTCCTTAAATGATCTAATATAATGCTTATGAGACTCTGAATACAGTTATCAATAGATGTCACTTTAAACAGACAAAGATTTGAAAGCTCAGAAAGTTCTGATCAAGATCACACATAAGTAATATTCAGGATTTACATGCAGATACTTAAGTTCCAAACAGCTAGAACTTTTTTTTGTCTAAGCTAGGATATTTTGAGAGTAAAAGAGTGATAGGAGTAAACTGGAAATCCTGGACAAAACCAGATCCTATGGTCACTCTGGTTATTAAATATTGTCTGCCTTGCAGTACCCAGAATGATAAATGTTAGCTCTCCTTATTCTTAATCATTTGCCTGAATTCAGTTCCATTGAGGCGAGGCTTTTACCATGTATCTTTTTCTCCTTCTTTCAGAATTTCTTTCTACTGCCTTCTTGTCTTGAACTCTACCTTATGGCCTCAGGTTCTTCCTTTCACATGTGTGTCCCCAAATATGCTTTGCTGTGTATTCTCACGTCCATCTCCACAACCAGCACCTTTGTTTCTGTCCCTTTCTCATTTTCATACTTTCATGCAATGAACTCTTTTTTCTCTCTGTCCTCATTCTCCTTTAGTTTGCACATCATGCTATAGTCAGTTAACCTTTAAAAAAATAAAGAACTGATTATCTGATTAAAATAAAAATCAACAATGGTTCTCCTTTGGTTTCACAATAATATTTACAACTTGTTAGCCTCCTCTCCCAGTGTCTGCTATGCTGCAGCACGAGCAGCTCATTCATAATACATAAAGTCAGCCACCTTCCCCTGTGTATCAGGGCAGGGCCATGGGTAGAATAGCACTCAGCATGCAATAAGGCCTCAAAAGCTGTTGATTAAGGGAATGTTCAACAACTCAAAAGCTTCCTACTTTGAAACTCTATTCACATAGCAATAACAACAGCATCCTAGGCAAATAATAGTTGAATATGTATTTTCTACATTTATTGTTTTAATATAGCACAAATTTATTTATGGACAATGAAGAATACTCTTTTAAAAGAGTAACAATGTGATAATATTTGCCATTCTCAAACTGCTATATTCAATTTTGTACTACATTTTAAAGCCATAAGAATATCTTATCATATAAAGAAATATCAAAGATTTCCTGTGGGTGAAATATAGAAGAGTTACTCTCAAATCAAGAAATTTCACAAAAATATACTGTTGGGCATTTTTTTTTCCTTTATTTTTCTTTCTTTTTCTTTGTGGTCAATTTGGAGATCATATTGTTATGTAAGCAAATAGATCTGGAAGTTTTGACTAAAGAAATGTTTTTAAAGTGTTTCCCCTTTTGTTTATGTTGTCACTGCTTAAATCAAACTGAAAGATAGTGAGATGTCCCCTACACATGCTCTATCCTGGCCTCCTTCACTACAGCTCAATATTTATGGTGGGAATGGTAAATGTGTTCTCCCTTCTTAAATAAGAGTTTTATATTATTCCATCCTGAAGAGGAATAAAGACATATGGTAATTAGAAAACATTAGAAAATCATGATAAAATTTGGCCTGTTGTTAGGCAACAGGGTGAAAAAGACCCCTGTATTAGTTCTTAAATTAAAGAAAGTCACTAAGAAATTTCTTTTTTTTTCTTTTTTAAACCCAAAATACAGCATGACCCTAAACATAATAGTAATTGGACAAACCTATGTTAATATCAATATGCTTATAACTTTGCAGGGCTCTGTAAAGCCGAACATAAATTTTAGCAAGAGAAGTTGTCAATACAACTATCAATGTTAAGAAATGATAAGGAGAGGGAAATACCTGATTTGATAATTACACATCATATACATGTATGTATTAAAATTCATGATATATCCCCAAATATGAAAATCATTATGTTAATTAAAAAGAAAAGGTACAATTATATATCAATTAAAAATAAAAATATATTCTAGAAAAGAAGTTAGCATTATAGTCTCATCCCTTACTACTGGGCTAATAGGCAGTAGATGGCTTAGTCATTAAACGCCAGGCTGTGAGAGTCAGATTACCAGCTTGAATCCTGGCTTTGCAGCTGAGGAGTTGTGAGACCTTGACAAAATTAATCAACTCCCAATTGCAGTTTGCGAATCTTTAAAAAAACATAAAATAATACTATATCTTATATGTCATTGTGAATTTTAAAAATATCTATAAAAGCATAGATAGTGCAAACTACACAGCTCACACTCAGTAAATGTCAGCTATTACTTTACACATGCATAACAAAAATTTTTGAAGATTTGTCTATCTTGATGTGAAATTAATTTCAAATGTATTTTATAATATTGCACTTAATCAGCTGTACCAAAACACAACTGAATGAACAATAAGAAGCTTCTTATTAATCCAAAATCAATGACAAAACAAAGTGGAAAATCACTAACCATTGAGCCAGTAGTGCTCTGAAATATCAGTTCTGATGTAATGGTGGTCATGAGTGGGCCCCAGGGACCGTGTGAATGCAGTGTCTTTGCCAAGGAAATCAGATGCTGTTCCAGAATAGAGGTACTCATCTGGGAGAAAGAAAAGCACATGTAGGACTTCTCAGATTATGCCCATAGATACTATTGAAAATATATACAATTCACAGCATGACACCAAAGACAATGAATGCTTAACATCAGAATATATTATTTTACAAATTTCATTTTCAGATTTTGAAAAATAAGCTTAGTTGAAGAAACAAGTCAATTAGCTTTAGTCAGTTAATGCTAGATACTCTAAAAAGGCTAAATTCTTCTAAATTAATAATTGCACATACATTGGCTTCACTTTGAACCAACTGTTCCTCTTTCCCTTATCCCCACAAATATTTCAGGAAAACCATTGTAGTTAGGAGTTCCTCTTTGTAACGACACACAGAAAAATATTTAAAAAATTAAATGCCATAATGAGGAATGGATTGTGTAATTAGTATTTACTTAACCGAACAACCTCAAGGACCACAACTTTTCTTTGCCTAACCTCTGCTGAAAGAGAGCTTTCAGCACTGAAGTCATTCTTTGTAATTATAACATGCTGCATTCCTTGTAGCTAATCACGTCTCTAGTAGTTCTGATAAACAGGAATTCTTGAAAAGAGAAAGATGTTGCTATTACAGCATACCAAACTTCTTTGTCCTATTATTTACATAAAGTGCATGTCCATGTTTTATCGGGTACAGAAGAAAGAAAGGAGGGAAGGCAAAGAGAGGGGGAAACAGAGAGTGAGGGAGGACAGGTGGAGGAGAAAGGAAAGAATGTCAGGAAGAAGTAGGAAAAGGAAGTAAGTGCAGGGAAGAGTACAGGAAGGGGAGCTGGCTGAGAAAAAGAACTAAAGGGAGCAAAGAAGGAGAAGCAGGGATTGAAAAGGAGAAGATGAGGGAGCAGAGAGGGGTTGCCGGGTGGTCAGTGTTCCCTACTGCTAGAGGCAGTGCTGGGCGGGGGTGGAGGGGGTGGCAGGAAAAAGGCTGTCCCTGCAGCAGTGTGTCGCCCCTTTGAGAGTTAAGCCTTTGCCATTTCAAGAGCCTTTTATAGTCAAATGCTGGGGGTTATATGTCAAAGAGAAAAGCAAAAATGGATAACTCCACAGAGCATTTAAGTTTTTAAGTGCCTAAATATGAAAATAAAAACATTGGTTTATCATTGAAACTTAACTTTCCTCAGAAATGTAATCTAAATTTATCTAAATAAGCCTTTGGGACAATTCAGCTTAAATAATGACAGTAACCAGCTTCTAAAGAAAACAAGTGAGAGAAATTCAGCTGTGTAAATTTAGTTAAGACAGAATAAGTCCTTTCATTCTTTTAAGGTATTTTCTAAAGTATGTCAGGTAAATGGAAATATTTTCTTGCAGAGCAAATTTTTAAAAAACATGAGAACAACATAACAATCTCAACAAAGACATTGTGAAAAGTTTGACAAGAGAAAGGGAAACAAACCATTAATTTGAAATATATACAATTATAGATATTTGACTATTTTATCAGAAAACATGGTAGGTTTCAAATTAAAAATTGGATCTGAATATCTGGTTTTAAAAACTGTCTTCATTGCATCTAAAATCATGCACAGAATCATAGGAGGAGTCAACAGTGCCCACTATCTATCGCATTTTATTAAGGGTATTAACCCCACTTGACAGACGAGAATCACAAATCATCTATTTCACTTTCTGACAACAAGTAAATGTTAGCCACACAATTTCCAACACACAGAAACATACACACTTTCACATCAAAGCAAAATTATTGGTTTCACTAAGTGAAAATTAAAATGTCATGGTGCTTTACTCTGATGGTTTATTCAAACATTTGATAGACAAGTTACATAAAAAGAGACCAAAGTCATGAACCAAACCTAGACAAAAGGCATTCGGGTAATGGTTGAAATTCTGGGACCCTGCTGACATTCTATAGAGCAGACTTCAGACCACACAGTACTGCCTGCCTTCTTTGAACAAGATAACCATCTCATATTAGGATGTATACAAAGTGAGAGATGCTAAATGTGCAGCAAAAAATTCCCATTTCCATTA
The DNA here is from genome assembly GCA_004024805.1 of Geosciurus inauris. NCBI lineage: Eukaryota > Metazoa > Chordata > Mammalia > Rodentia > Sciuridae > Geosciurus > Geosciurus inauris. The sequence continues at coordinate 39,350 of PVHX01008174.1, read as the reverse complement.
ATAGAATAGGGCTATTTTGGGGAAAATATGTTATAACACATGTATCTGTATTTGATAGCTTGATTCATTTGGTTTATTAATTTATGCACACACAGAATTCTTAGATTTAACAGCCCTACTGAGCCAAAAAGGGACATAACTGAGTATAAGAAAATTCCAGACATAGAAATGTAAGATTATAGAAGAAGTAAGCATGTCATTTGCATTAAAAAAAATCAATCAGTAGTTCATTTTAAAAGCAGCTGTGTAGACATTAGGATTGCTGAAACCTCACTTCATTGGTAAGGATGTTCACTATAAAAAGATTTGGTACTAAAATACTTTAACCAAATAACTGGTGGGAAATTAATCCAAAATTATCTTCAATGCAATAAGAAAATGTGGCTTAGTCTATACGTACTTTTTCAGAAAATAATTTAAGAGCAAGATCTACGAGTCATTGATCTTACCTGTCATTACTGAAGCGAAAGGCTGCTGAGGATCAAAAGGACATTTCAGTCTCCCAGACTCCAAATTATGTGTGTCCAGTTTGAATATGACTTCCTATTATGAGAAATAGTAAATGCAAGTGAGATTTTTAATGATATCATAGTCAATACGAACACAGAAGATAAGAATTAAATTCCAACTCATTAATTCATTAAGAACTAATACAGCATATATAGCATGTACTTCATGCTGAGCCTTAACTCTTTAGCCAATATTACATCTGGCAAGACTCAATACTAATGTTTGGTTTCCTTGTTTCCAAGGTGGTAATGAACCACTATCAATATCAAAATCACCAAGCACACATATTTTTAAGCTTAGTAATTATTTTATTGTTAATAAAACTAACCTCCTCTTTTAAGAAATAAACTTACTATAATATTTATGCTTTCAGGTTAATGATTATGAGTTATGTTACTAAGCATCTGCAACTATATCAAATTACTTAAGCCCTGTGTGTGTGTGTGTGTGTGTGAAATGACATAAAAGTGTTCTAAGGCAGGCAGTTAATTTTCAGAGCTATTGATACATGTGGGCAAAAATAAAAGCCTGTTGTAGTATTTTCACTATTATAAAAACATTATACACATTAAAGCCACATAGTTATTTTGGCTGAAACATCTATTTTTGTAATAGTGGCCACAGACAGAATGACATTGGCAGACTTTTAATATTCAGGAAAAAAATAATGTCGTAAGTTGATCTTTCCAAGAAAAATATGAATGTATAATGAATGTGGCCCCATGAGCCTGTTTCATAACAATGACAACACTACATCCAGCAAAAAGGCAGATGACTCACTCTCTGTATTTGCTGGAGAAGTCCGGCTTTTCAGACATTCTCCCTAGATGGAGTATCTGCAAAATTACACCATAGTATGCATGTAATAAGAGAGAACAATTCAATGCTACAAGCACTGAAGCAAAGGAATAGAAGACATTGTATTACTTATTGTATTATGTTGTCAGTTGAGATCTTTCTCCCTTTTATGAACAAGACCGATGGTAAATAAAAAATAGTAATAGCAATTTAAGTAACCTGATTAACAATCAATATTCTGTAGTTTCAAATAAACCTACTTTAATGCTAGCCATAGTGTCACCTAACAGTTAAAAAGTATTAACCAAGATCCAGGAACTTGATGCAGATTGTCTCATTGAATCCTTACCACAAGTCTAATAGTGTAGCTATTGCACTGTAATACTGAGGATTGAAGGGGAACATATTTGCGCAATTCAACAAACAACTAGTAAAAGGCAAAGCACGGGCTTGAACTCAGGGCGTTCTCCAAAGTTAACAATTAATTTAGTCTCAGAATTTCAAACTCATGAATTCAAGAATGTGTTGATGTTAATTTATTGACTCACTGTGACCATGTAACATGATCAAGTTCAAGTGTGTTTAGTTTGATCAGGTTAGTTAATGAAAAGTAATAGTGGAGCTTAGGTATCAAAAAAAAGAAAGAAAAAAAAAATCCAATGAAAGTGCAGTTAGGGCATGCTTCCAAACTTAGCTGGAGATAGAAATGAATGGGGAGGGTGTGGCTGTGATACTGGCTCTTAAGTTTATTCATCATCAAGTACACATTACTTTCCACAGGTTAAGAAGAACTTTTGTCTCCAAGGCCTATAATGAGATGCTATAAAGGGAAAAGTAAACTAAATCTCGTTCTCCAGATTATAATAAAAAACTAGAAAATCTGGAAGAATGTCATAGTGGATCCAAAATATTATATAAATTCTTAGAATTGCATAGACTTTTATTTTTAAATACAACATTGCCTTAAATTCTCAAGAGAAGCCTATATAGTTGATAGTTGTGGGAACTGAGGATGAGGTCTCACTTATAATCTCCTATACAGAGGAGATAGCAGGAAAGCAGGTTTCCTTGAGCCAGTCAAGGGCACCTACAGGAAAATGAAGTAAAAGAATGGGTGATTCAATGCATTTCCTGAGATAAACTCACTACATTACATGGTACTCTAAGTTTGGAGATTTTAATTTTATGAGATCTGCCTCCTGAAATTCCTTAAACCTAATTACTTATGCAAAAAGTGCCAGTCTGAGTTTCTCATACAGAAATATTGTTAGAGAAGGAAAAAGAAAAGTAGATAAGAATGATAGTAAGAAAACATTCAATCATCACAACTAGGCAAGTTACTGTTAATATCATCCCCATTTAAAGGTGAAATGTGTGCAGCAATAGAATGGAGATCTCAGAAGAAAGAACTTGCTTCTAATCCAATTGTTAAACATCTATCACAACTCCCAATATTGCAGGGTATTAATATTATTTCATGTAAGTAAATATATATATATATTTACGATATATTTTAAACTTATGCCTCTTTACCTTTCTGTGATCCCGCTTCCTATTTGAATAAATACTAAGTGGAATGGAGCAAGTGCTATTCCAAATCACATGCAATCATTTTAACATTTTTTACTCTAAATAACTCTATGAAGCAGTTACTATCATCATCATTATCATTTAATTGAATAAAAAATATTAGAAAATTTATGCAGCATACATCAAGTCATGAAGTTGGTAAATGACTGAAGCCATGTGCCAAGCTCTGAAGGTCTGTGCCCAAGCTACTATTAGAAGTTGTTGACAGCAGCCTTGACTTCTCTGCTGAATTCTGGATCCAATTGCCCACTTGACATAACCTACTGAACAGGTTTCAAATGCAAAATGTGCAATTACTAACTCACCATTCTACCCACAAACTTGGTAATATTCTGACCTCAATAAATAGCACCACACTGCAACTGGCTGCTAATTCTCTAGGATTCATCATAGCTATTTCCTCTTCTCATTGCTCCAGCCACATTAAATAGTAGTCCCCAGAGAGTTCCTCCTTCCAACCCTACTGAATATCACTGTTCCTTCTCCCCAGCAATCTTATCTGTTTGAAAATGGAAAGGGCTTCTAAACTCTTCCTAGAAGTACAATGATTTATTGAAATTAATGGTTCATTAAAAAAAGTTAACAGTCTTGAAGAAAACTGCCCATACAATTACCTGTACTTCTGACCTGCTGAAAACTCGAAAGCCTCAATAATCCCTGTTCACTCATAATTTTCTTATTCATAGAACTTGTAAATTTGACTGCCCCATGGCTTCTTGACAGTCCCAAGCTAAGTAATTAGCTCCATCCAAATTCCCTTTCAGCACGTGTGACTTTTAAGGAGTTATGAAACACTATTTGCTTCCCTCAGCTGGTTGTGAGTTTGGCCTTTAGCCTCATGTCTCAAAACACACCCAAGCTGTGGGGCTATCTCATATAATTACACCCTATGCTATGAGCTACTGTTATATATTACTCTTCATCAAAGCTAGGCAAGAGAACATTACACCAGCAACAAAGAATGATGGATTCAGTTGCCAAGTCTCCTAGTGGTTCAGAGATTTAACCATCATGATTGCTTTATTTTCAAACAGTGGAGTCTGGGCTGGTTGGACAAGCTGGTTAGAGAGGAAAATCTATCCTGCCACAGATGTGGGTTTGATCTCTGCATGAATCAGTTAAATTAGTGTAAGAAAACCTGTTTTAGAACTCCAGACTTTACTTTCAAACACACAGCCAATCATCCTGCAAATATGTGTGGTTATTCACAAGAAGCATATACATAAACTTAAGGATAACAGTCCATACAAATAAATAATTTAGAGCTCTTATTTTTAAAGCTCAGCTGGGCATGCTCGCTCTAGATGCAGACTGCCTTGGTTCCACTCATTACTAGATCATTTATTGGTTGAGACCTTAAAAATAAAATTTCCTTCCCAATGAGACGACTTTTGCTACCCTGTGTGTTAGAAATTATAAAGGTACTAACTTCATTATGAGTTTGTGAAATTCCAAAGAAATAATCCATGTAATGTGCATGACATGGTCTATAACTCACAGCACTCTAAAGTAGTCATTAAATTTCTGAAATTTGCATATTTCTTATTTGCAAAAATGCTCAGGCTATCCGGAATAAATTCATCTTAATTAATACATCCTTTATTTCTTCTATGTTAATTAGGTGCTGCATAAACAATAAGTTCAGTTTGATAATGACTATCTATATAAATTTAAGAAAATCATTAAAATTCTCTTTACTTAGTGTCCACTATCAGAAACATTCAGAACAGGTCAACTTTATTGGGTGGGAAAAATAAAATTATATATAAAATATAATTCCACTGCAAGATCTTATGGAAAATGGATTTTTACCAACAGCAACGTACTATATATATCTACTTATAAAAAAATCTCAAGGGAAAATAAATGTCTCCAGAGAGCCCATAGAAAACAAAAATACTTTTTAACATTTTACATTATTAACTTTAGTTTTTATTAAAAGCAACTTTAAATAGAAAAAAAATTATTAGGTAGGTAAAATGTACAATCAAAATGATAGCCCATAAAATGGTTAGGAGCATGAGTCCTTACACAGTTCATAAACTGTATTTTGAATCTTTATATTAAAAAATATATCTCTTATGTTATAGGTAAAAGTAAAAAAAAATATTGCAATAAATTCTACTTTGTGTACTAGTCATTATATTACCTCCTTGTAGACTCCAAGATCAATATATCCACACAGTGGGTGAAATGCTCCAGTTCCACACACATAAATGTGAGTCTTGTTGTAGGGTTGAAGAACTCGGATGAAATTTGCACATTCTGTCTATTGGATGTAAAAATTAAAGCATTAGAACAAGGTTCAAGTTTTTGAAAGAATATCCTGCATATTGCCTGTTTTCCAAGTAGATAAATCATTACAAATTTCAAAAGAAAAATATTTACTACAAGGTTTAAATACCGAACTTAGCAGAAAAGGCAGAGCAAACATGGAAAGTATAACTTAATGGAGTGACTCTTAAACTATTTGACATTATAATACTTTTGAACTAATCAGAATGTTAGAATGCAAATCTCTATGGTGATGTTCAGCGAGGCCCAGAGAATGGATATACACAAAATATGAATGTGACATCCATATTTTCTTTCAAGTACACAGAGAACAGCATCCATTATGCTCTAGTGTTAACACTCTATCCCACATACCTCTAACTGCAACATCATCTGTCCCAGTCATACTGAACACAACACTAGACACAGACATGTATTCATTCTTATTGACCAAAATGCTCTACATTTATTTCCATTTATTTTCAAATGCTACAAAGACTTTAAAAATTAGATTGTTTCTTATTGATTTCAATGGTCTTTTCTGTTTTTCCCATGGAAATTCTTTATACCAAGTCAAATTACCAAAGACTGTCGTATCCCTTCTTGTTTTGCATATGCTTATACCTAAAATATTTATTTATATCTCTATCATTTTTAGAATTTAATGTGCCTTGGTGCAGATCTGTTGTAGTTTTGTATATTTGGGGTCCCGTAAGCATCCTGGATTTGATTTTCCATTTCATTCTTTAAGTTTGGGAAATTTTTTGATATTTCACTGAAAAGACTATGCATTCCTTTGGTTTGTATCTCTGAGCCTTTAGAATTTCTATCCCCTATTTATTAATGAAAAGTAGTTTTTTATTTTGGGAGGTATTCATTCTTTTTTATATATTAATTTTCAATATACCTAAACATAGGTGATTCCTTATCTTTACATAATTATTAGAAACACTTTCTTAACCACATTTCATGATTTCAGGGACCAAAGATCCCTGAGAAAATAGTAGACTATAGCACATTTCTAGTTTAGATAATAATTCTACATAGAAGGCTGTCTAGTGTTTAAGAAAGCTAGAAACTATGAAACCACTGAGTTTTCTTGAAAAAGTCCAGCTTTGCTCTGATTGGCCATAGATTCTTCACCAGTGAGGCACTGACATAATGCTCACTCTTGTAAGGGCTGTTAGGAGAACTGTACTAGATAAGAGAGAAGAAAAAGGAAAATAGACAATGACATAACTGGTTAGAATGGTTCTTAAAATTAAATAAAAATTTTTAAAAGGCAGAGACAATGACAACTGATAGGATTGTTATGATGACTAACCAGGATTAAATGAAACATAACATTTAATAATTATGCATTCATTACTCTGATTTAAACCTAATACAAAACCTAATGCAAAATATTAATATCCTAATGGCTGCTCTGATTTTAGAGTGAATTGGTCTGCAAATCCATGAATCAGAGTTCCTAGTTTCTAGTCTTTCCTTCACCCAATTAGCCTTTATGTCTTAAGAATTTGTAGATCTTAATAAAATCTGCATGCTTTATCACAAAAGAATGTTCCATTAAACTCGTTAAGTCTCTGCTTCTCTGCCTCCTTATGAAAAAAAGTACTTGCTTAAAACTACAAAATACCAGTGTTTTTCCCTCTGGTAGCCACACAGGTAAAGGATATTTCTTAAATCAGTTAGATAGACTGAGTACTTTTAACTGGAGCAGCACTCTGTATACAGTTGCTCATGTTGTACACTGCACTGCAAAAAGCCATCATATGGTCGCTTAGATCATGTACTTCAAAGATCATTATCTAAAAATGTACAAATCACATTGTAGGTATATTTTTAGCTTGGATACTTTCACATGTTTAGTATATGTTTTCATGTTTATACACACATACTCTTAAGTAGAAAATTTTATAATTATTAAAAGTTATACTTATTAAATTTATACTTATTAAAATTTTCTGGTAGTTCATCTTCAGAAAATCATATTCTCATCAGATTTCCATCTTTCCATCATACTTCCTGACAATGAGGAAATTGTCTTTTATTTGCACAAAGAAACCAAAGGAAACAAGCTTCACAATTTTTAACATCACATCAAGAAATTTCAAATGAAAACCTAATTCAGAAAGAAAATATGAATTTACTAATAGTTATGAACATTGAAGGCACAGTAATATGTGACAAGCCAAGACTAAAAGTGTAAAAACGTATGTGATCACCAGATAAACATTAATTATGACCTCATGGCTAGAGTGGGAAATAATTCAGCTTTTATTTTGCTTAAGCACGCTCACAGACAGGACTTATTTCTTGGTCCTTCCTCCCTGAATAGATGTGTACAAGGGCGAAATCTACACAAGCAATAGTAAGTACACAAAAAGGAAAGAGTAAAAATGCATGGCTGAATGGAGATTGATTGATACGCCAAGAGCTATTTCATTATTTTGTTTCAAAAGTTTAGTTTTACCAAAATAGTCATTAGATAATAATTTTTGGAAACTTGTGAAAGAAATACTTGTATAAAGAAATACAACAACTCCCTTTCTAGATTATAAATAATGAAATCAGAAAGGTTAGGGACTATGAGAGGCCTTACTCTTACAAAGGGAAACAAGGCCCAGCATGAAGTCGTATACGCATACGATATATTTTAGTGATTATAAAACAAAAAGAACAAATCACACCTAAAACATTTCACAACATTTAATGTTTCTAGGAGTACTTATTAAAATGCACCCAGCCCTGGAAAGTAAGCTAGCTTGCCAGTTCCCACACATGGTGAGAGATCACCTAGGATTAATTTTTGGAATCCCTCCCTTCTCTCTGATTGGACTGAAATGGAATAGAATACAGTGCTGGTGAGTCTTGAATTATGTGACAATGTGACAAGTTTTACAAAAAAAAAAAAAAACTCTGTTCAAAGTTTTTGTTTTTTATTTTTCCAGGGAAGTTGACAGAAGGCAGTTCCCTAACTGGCCAGGAGGCAGTGGAAGGCATTGGTTGTCTGAGGAAAAGAAACCTATGATTAGGGATCATGAAAGATAAGGTCTCTTATTTCCAACTGCCTGGAGCAGAATATTTTAGCCAAGTAACTTTGCCAAATGCATTTACTTAACAGTGATTTCCCTTTTAATTCATGACTTCAATTTTTTTAGTCTCAAATATTACATACTGTTTTTTTTTAAATTCACACAAAGTTTTGCTTAAATAGACTAATCAATAATTAACTTGATTTAATTCACTTAGCACCTTGCATGGCTATTAATGGTAAGGTAGTTCTCTGAGGCATGAAGAAAGATAACTTTGGGAAGCAGCTTTTATAACTTTCCCTGAAAGCTGGCTAATTTGTTAGCTATTGCTCACAATAGCTGTGTGTAACCAAACAATCTACAAAGTAGTATATTGTAAACCTATTGAACGTCTATCTTTCCTATTCTTCCTATCTATTCTCATTTCTTCTCTTACCATTCCATTCATTGAAGAGGAGAGGCAGAGAAAAACCAAAATCAAGCATCAATGTTTAAATTCTCTCAAGTAACATTAGATGTTTCAATATGTCATTTTTAAAAATGCATTTATAAATGTAAAATAAATAAAACAAATATAAGGCTGGATTGATATTTGCAGAAAAAAACCAACTATATAGTAGTCTATGCATGAACATTTAGAATTTTAGTTTCTCCTCAGGTAGCTATAAAGATATTAGCAAACCAGAAGTACCTGCAATTCTCAAGACTTGCATGTTGTCTAATTAGATCCAGTATAGCTTTATATGGTTAAAAACGGGAAGAATCTTTCTTTATATATGTGTGTGTGTGTATATGTATGGATATATATTATTTTTCGTGGTGCTCAGGCATAATGCATACTAGACAAGCACTTTATCACTGAGTTACATGACCAAAATATTCTAAGGTATATTTTTCTTTTTAACGTATTTGTAGAATATAGTGATCATCAAACTTTATTGGATAATTAATAGGATGCTGTTCTCTGAAACTATCCTCTATGCAGAGATATCTGGTTAGTTTTCAAAATGTTTAAGTATTTTAATAAATTGTCAACATTTTAAAATAATATATAAAAATTCAAATATCACATTTCTCTCTTAAAAATGGAAGATGCAACATTGAACAGTTTTACAGGGCAATAATTGGTCAATTTAAAAGAGCAAAGGAAAACATTTAAAAGGAAAAGAGTGTTTAAATATTTAAAGTCTAGACCTCATAAAAGAAAACTGCTAAATAATATTTTTCCACGAGTGGAAAACGGAATAGTTATATGCTTTATCACACACACACACACACACACACACACACACACTAGCATATACATGTGTATATACATATGTTTTTAAAAATCTAAATAATCAGTAAGGACAGGCAAACATTAGGGATATGACATTTAAAATACTTTTTAAAAGTATATAAAATTAGTATTTACAGTAATAAAAGAATTTCTAAAACTGAAAATATTTTTCCTTTTTTTGGCAAAGATTAAATATATTTATTCATTGTTATGCATTTGTAATAAATATTCATTTTGTGCTGTATCCAATATTAGCAAGAATATGAGGAAATATACCCTCTCAAAATCATATACTGCTGGTTAGAACACATGAGACATAAACTTTCTGGAGGGCAATTTAGAAATATGTGTATAAAAATTTTATGTCTTTTACTAGTCAAAGTCCATTCAATTATCAAAGATCTTCACAATGTTTATATATAAGGTTTTTCATATGCAGCATCATTTGCAATAATAAAAACTGGATATGCATCAGACTTCTAACAATAGGGGATTGATGAAATAGTGTATAAAGGAATGCAGAGTAGCTATTAAATGTGGTGTTATAAAAAGGAATTTAATGACATGGGAAAATGCTCATGGCAGTCTGAAAAGTGGAAAAAAATGTTTTAAGGGACTATGTATACAATGATTTCATTCTGAAAAATAGTAAATAGATAAGATTGAAGAATAAATACCAACATGTCACCAGCTATCTCTGGGCAGTGTTTATGGGGGAGAAAGTATTTACAAGCGACTTTTTTTCCCCCTTTGTATATAATTTGCAAACTTTCTAAAATAAATACTGTGCTTTAGTTTCAGATTTTCTTAAAACCTAAAACGGAAAAATGAAATATATCCACAGAACACTGCAGCTGGAAGATCACCCGTCTCTGCAACACCTCTACTTAGCAAGCCTGTTCGCTTCTGCAGCTGAGCTGACCAGCAGAGCCAGGCTCTCCTAGCTCTGTTCTTTCTTTTGCCTGGACTGAGCTGTTCAACCAAGCTGTATAGTCAAGATTGAAGACATTTCTTTACTGATTTTTTTTTAATAACCTTCTTTTAAATAGAAGTAAAATACTACCAAATATATTTCCATCACTCCTCCTCCTTTCTGAATTCAACAGGGGGCAGGGGGGCCATGTTAAAGAACATGGAATAGTTCCCTTTTGTTTTCTATCTTCCACTGCCTCCCCATCCCAATTAGCTAACTTTCATTATAGTAAATAATTCACTATTTAGCAGTTATATAGTACCTTTGTGTTAAGGGACAGTCTTTCCAAACACTTGTTAATCCTAAACATACTCTTGGGAAGTAGGTAAAAATTACTAGAGAGGAGGAAGGAGAAAGGGTAGTGCCAAAGGTAATAAAAGATGTCCATAAAACCACAGCCTTGTCTCAGTTTTCTGTTGGTCAACATCTGTGCAATGCCATTCAAAATGAGGCCCTGCATCATGATGATATAAGAGCACTGATTCGAGAGAGAAAGAGGTTTCAGATCTTATATGTAGAGTTATAGTGCTAAGTAGGAACATAGCCTGTGTGGCCAGACTTCTGGATTCAATTCCTGGTTCTACATTTGCCAGCTGTGTGATATTGGGCAAGTGACTTCATTTCTCTAGCTTTGGTTTTTCTTATATGGAGAAAATGGAATAATAATAAAGCCTGGAATATAGTGTTGTTTTAAGGATTAAATGAGATTAGAAGGATAAGGTACTGCAAGCAGTACCTTGAATATGGTAAGTACTGTAACACTGTTAGCCATTATCAGTAATATAAAATGGAACACTATTTTAAGTGACAAATTTTTAAAAATAAGAGAAAAAGACTGTGTCTTCATGAATCAACATCAAATTGTATAGGTTTAGTGAAAAGAGGAAAGCTTCTAATCTTGTGTTAGCAGTAGAAGTACTTAAAGCTGAGGTGAGTACTAGCTCACGAACAGAACTGAATTGGATGAATGAATTCAGTATACTGAGTCCTACATGCTCAAGGATACTGCATCCAGAAAAGCTTATCACTCTGCTTTAACTTAATAAGAGGGGCCATGCAGTTACTATGTAAGGGACCTAGTGAGCATGCTGAAATAAGAACACCATCACAATTTAAAACTTCAATGATTGTTTGACCTTGAATGTTTATTCCCCATCTAACCGATGGGAAAATAGACATTAGTTTATTAGACAAAATTGAAAACATCCCTTCCCTATTTGTGTTTATATCAAGCACTTAATATTCATGAAACACAAGTTATAAAACTGTTCATGATAGTTAAACCATACTTCTACTGTTCATTCCACAAATGATTTTGAAAACTCTCACAACCAAAGCATTCTTTCCCCCACAAGTTAAATAAAGAATTCATGCTTTCACAGAATCAACACTTGCTTAGTTTTGAGATAGTGAACAATACTTCTGCATTAGAGTCATGGTAGAAAGAAGAATATAGTCTTGAAAAGTTTAATCCCTTTCTTTTCTAGTAAAATGAAAGTAAAACTGTCTCCCATTGCATTTGAAACTAACACTCCCTGATATATTTCTGTTAACATAAATGTGCTTGAATGGATCATATTTCATATCAACTGAATACAAAATCAGGTTTAAGCATAAGTTTTATTTTGGTTTGATTACTCTGTTTTCTAGCACTATTTCTAGTATGAATGTATAGCTATTTGAGTGCTATCAGTATCCTCCATTAAAAAGACCCATGAGGATAGCTAGCATATCAATTTCATATATATATACATACATATATAGTTGATATACAGTTGTCCATACATTTAGGCTCCTTAAAATTATTTGTTGAATCAACAAAAATGAGCAAATGGTGAACCAGATTGTTGTCTCAGACTCATAATTTTCTGAGCATCTCCTCAATTTATTGGACATCATATACCATATTGTTGTACTTCTATCATATTGATAATATCTGAATCTAATTATGCTTTCATATAGCAAACAATTTGTTTTCATTAAATATGAAAGCGTAGCTCAATTTAATACTGCTGTGTTATTGTGGTTAAGGTAACACTAAAGAATAATGCAGAAGAAACCTCAAGATGTCCATGCTCCTGTCCAAGATAGGAACCTCTTTCCATCTTGAGTTACATTCACATTGTGATTAATTTTGCCTAAAAAGAACAATTCTTCTCCACACAGTGCAAGATGTCAAAGCAGAACACAGAGCATCTGGACTGAACTACGGCGCTCAGCTAAGGAGAGGAGTCAATCAATGTGGTGGTAAAACAGGTGACTCAGTGTGGGAGCACCCAGGACAACTACACAGTATAAAGCAATCCAGGCAGGACTGCACTGAGGATGAACAGATTAGTCATCCCTCATGAGGGTTTTGTTCTTGTTCTTAGGGTAGTTTAAGCCAGAAGTTTACCTTAAGAACATCTAATTATCTTTTATGTGTTATTTCATACAATAATTATTAATTTCTAGTTCTTATTCCAGAATACTGTGTCATTCTCATCTCATTTTTCTTCCACTAATTTTTCTTGTTATCTGTCACAATATAAGTCTTCTATGTGCTGTAAATTTAATTCCAATTCAAATAAATTTAATCATCAATTTTATATCCATGATACTAAAATGTCTGATATTTATGTTTACAAAATACATGTACATAAATGAAAAAACCACATTCCTTGAAATACAATATTTTCTGATGATTTGTTATTGAATATTTTAATGTGATTCTAATATTTTTTGTGAAGAAATAATAATATTCAAGATATGATATAAAGTATAGTATTTCTAAATTTCTGGATTTTTATGAATAGTATTAGTGGTTTTAGTAAGGAAGAAATATTTTATATTATATCAATACTTATAGAGAATATTAGTTTATTGTCTTAAAAATAATGCACTTAGCCAGGTGTGGTGGTACACACCTGTAACCCAGCAACTCAGGAGGCTGAGGCAGGAGGATCCCAGGTTCAAAGCCAGCCTCAGCAACTTTGTAAGGCTCTAAGCACCTTAGCAAACCCTGTCTCAAAATAAAAAAACATAAAAAGGGCTGGGGATATGGCTCTGTGGAAAAGCTCACCTGGGTTCAATCTCTGGTACAAAAGAAAAAAGAAAAAATATACACTTAATTGGACACAGTGGCACAAGACTGTAATCCCAGCAGCTCTGTAAGCTGAGGCTGAAGGATCTCAAGTTGAAGGCAAGCTTCATCAATTTAGAAAGGTCCAAAGCAATTTAGTGTGATCCTGTCTCAAAATAAAAACTAGAAGGACTGGGAATGTAGGTCAGTGGTAGAGTGCTCCTGGGTTAAATCCCCAGTACTTAAATAAATGAATAATACACTTATGTCATTATTTCAATAAAAGTGAATGTAGATATTTACTATCATATTAGTACTAGTTTAACAAAGATAATTAAAAATTTCATACTTACATTGGCATCCTTCCCAGCTAATTTACATAATTCCACTCTCTCCTTTGCAGGTGGCCAATAAATCTGTAAAACATTTCAAGGTATGTCAGAATCGGAATATCTACAGCACTCTAACCTATAATTTTGATTAAAGAAGTAAATGTGTGATACTTAAGAATGTATATTAATCATGCTAATAGAGTCAATGTGAGAATTTTGAAATTTAAGTATTCTTTTTTTTTTAATGTTTATTTTTTAGTTGTAGGTGGACAGAATATCTTTATTTTATTTTTATGTGATGCTGAGGATCGAACCCAGTGCCTCCCGCGTGCTAGGCGAGCACGCTACCACTGCGCCATAATCCCAGCCCCTTAAGTATTCTTCAAAGCCCCTTTAAAAGGGAATTGTGTAGAACCATCCATTTTTAAAAATTTATTAATCTTGTTTCTCTTTTCATGTGTATAATAATAGACAAATTATGCTCAAGGGGCATAAGTTCTCATAATAATGTCAACAGAATTTTACACTAGCATAATAGGCTCTGTTTACCCTGTTTCTGTGTTTACTCAGAGTGATGGTACATTATGAACATGTGTGATGAGGTGTTGGAAATAGCACTGTCACACGCATAAGTTATCACTCCAAGCCAAGGACCAGTGTGAATTTGTTGACAATATTTAACAAGCATGGGACTCAGACACATCTGTCACTAAGCTAAATATTTTAAAAGCATTATTTTATTTAAATTTCAAAGTGACCTTATGAAATAGCTATACTTATTCTCCTCAATTTTAGGTCACATAGCCACTAAAAAATGTGTCAAAGGACACAAAACTAGTTCGTGGTATAGCCATAATCCAACCCTTATTCTGTCTGTCTTCTGGACTTAGAGTCTGAGTTCTTACAAAATAAATGTTATTTGGGCAAATGTTTAAGATCAAGGGCACCCACCATCTTGGTTGGTAGCTTTTAATTATGCTTAAGAGTCTTGAATTATCATAAATTTTTTTCCTTCATTTTTAAAAACAAAGTTTAGAAATTCTGCAGAGTCAGGTTCAAAAGTTATTTAGTCTGTAGAAAGAAATGCTCTGTTAACTATAGGCAAGAAGAAACAAGAAAAGCAAGCTCTGAGTTGCTTGTAATGTACAATCCACAAGTTCCTGACAGACTTTTATTACGTTTCTCACCAAAGTTAACAAAAAATGTTTTAATGGGTGAAGAAAAAAAATATCCCCAGGCAATACACTGAAAGAGACTCGTTAAACCTGAAATTAACAAAGGATTTAGCAGTCACCAATGTTTGTATGATATTGTCTTTATAATAAAAATTTGGGCTTTTATGTCTCTGAGGAAAGAGGAGGAAATAGCATCCTAAATACAATCAAATTAATGGCATTTTTAAATGAAGTAGTTTTTCATTTAGAGAACATTTTAGCAACCCACAAACTATGATCTGAAGGCATATATAGGCAGGGTAGTTGAAACATCAGTAGGCTCTTGATAAGCTCAACTCTATGTGTTGTTGATCAACGTTAAGACCTAAAAATGTTATATATTCAGAAATGATTTAATTTTCTAATGTGCCTTCAAGTAATTTCAAGTAGCAGTCAACAGCCAAATATCAATGAAATATAGCAATAAAAACCAATATGGATGGATCTTAGTAATTTAGTATTATGTGAAAAAAACCTCTTCAAATTACAAACAGCATGGTCCTCTTAGAATAAATTAGAAATGACTAAATTGAAATACACACAGTCCAGGCATGTTTGTAGATGGATTCAAAAAAATGGTTATTCAAGTTGAGGGGACTGGGAGGAAGAGGGGAAGGGATGAGTTAATATTAGAAATAAGTTATTTAGCAGAGCACAGCTTTTGTTCTATTTGATGTGTTTTCAGGTATTTAATATATAATTTAAAACAAGTATGTAATATAAGTTAGTAAATAGATAGGTAAAATGGGCCAAAATGGACTAATAGTCAATAGTCAAAAACCCAGAATTATGAAATCCTAAATAAACAAATAATAAAAATAAAACACTGCAACTTTAGGAAATTTTAATTTTCTGTGTTTTTAAAAATATTATTTGCGTTTCGCTTTTTTAAAACTATTAGAAAGATACTGGACTGGGTGTTTTTTTTCCTCTCCTTTAAAAATAACATCTTGGATTCATGGAGCTTTTGATTCATATCTGACCCTATTATCTCAGATGTCATGCTGATTTTAGTTTTATTATCATTTTAAATCATAGTAAAATACACAGAATGTAAAATTTACCATCTTAACTATTTTAACCATATAATTCAGTAAGGTTAAGTATATTCACATTGTTGTGCAATGAACTTTCAAAACTTTTTCATCTTATGAAGCCAAAATGCCATACTTGCATTTTTTAATATAATAGTGATTCCAAAGGACAAATTTATATCACTGGACTGAAAGTAATTTACATAACTCATATCTGTGATCTGTCACTTGGTTTAATTCTTGACTTGTTTTATTTGATTTCTAGTCTAGATTAATATTTCTCTGTCATTTAAATATGTCAGATTCAGTTCTTTCCATTGTAGATGATGGTCAGCATTTATCATATTTCAGAAATAAATTTAGGATATATATACATATATATATGTTTATATAAATTTATATAAATGCATTTATTTGTTCAGGGCTATAGATCTTATTTTTATTAATACTGTAGAATAAAGGACATATGGAACTCTGGGTTTTAAAGAGCATAAAGATCATCATAGTGTTCTATTTTTACTTCAAACCAGTACACTGGGTGATTGAGTAAAATTAAATTATTGAATAGTGTCTCCAAAACTGAGTTTTAAAATATTCATTGGTGTCTCTAAATGGAAGGACTTAAAGAATGACAAAGTGTGGAGGCCATCTTTATGTCTTTTGTGGAATCTAAATGTGTTTCAAAGTTAGTATGGAGTAGTTACTGTTCATTAGACACATAGTTATGAAGGGCCACCATGCCAGGCAAAGTGTGGGATTGAGGTGCTCAGATCTGAGTCAGGGAGACAGCTGGATAAACAGAGCAGCTCCATTTCCATGGGAGCTGGAGAGAGGGAAGAGAGCACACAGGGAGCAGGCATTGCCAGGGAGCACTCAGGAGCACTCAGTGGTAAACAGTCCTTCACAGTCCGCACTTTTGAGCCATTGTTCACATTATTGGCTTTTAATAGTTTCAACTCTAATGTGAGAGTTTAGTTTAGTTTAAGAGTTTCAACCCTAGTTTGTCTGAGAGATTTGACACTAAAATAGCCAATTGCAGATTTTTTCTTCTTTCAAAAGAAACACAAATCTCTAAAAGAAGTTTTAATGATTCTGTTGTTCATTTACTGAGTTATATAATCCTAGTCGGTGGAACAATAAACTAATTGCAAGCTTCATAGAATTTGCTTTTTGATCAGTAGATAAATGTTAAACAGAGATGTACAAGCAGTAACAATTTGTTGGACTTCAGAACTTATATTTTTGTAAATTTTCTAATCTATGTGTATATAATAGATTTTTCCCCCAAATGTTCTTTGGTTTTTCATCATTCACCTTCAATTCAAAAATATCTAGAACCTTGATAAAAATAGAAACTGTTCTTGAACATGTGTGTAATGGCACAAGGATTCTAAGATAATGTTACAGAGAAAATTTTTCTAATTAAAGAATTACTGAAGTTTTCAAAATAAGGATTGCGAGTGCATATTGGCTTATTTTAACATAATACCATTAAGAACTTAGAAACCACAAACAGAATTAATTTAATTAATAACCACCTACATAAAATCATATGTATATGATTTTTCCAGACTCTAATCACTTAACTGAGAAGGAAAAAAATTACCATTGTAGTTGTGCCAATGCTTAAGAGATAGTATTTTAATTGTGAATATGATGGGATTTTCTTTTGCTTGTTACCTAGTCAATAGAATAAAGTTTTTGAAAAAAATATTTCTTTTGATTTTTAATTAGTAAAAGACTTTAAAGAAAGTCTTTGTATTCAATCTAAATACAAATAAAGAAAAAAGAAGTATATACATACATAGTTACATAGAATTGGCAAAAATATGTTCAAGTAACAGTTGTGTGTTCCAATAATCTTTGAAGTGACATATCAAATGTGCTGTACAAACAAACACACATAAAATAGCATTGCATTACCCATGTTTTCTATTCTAATTGTATATGTTCTTGCATTTTAGCACCTTAAACACACTGCATCTTAACATATCAAAAATTCATTAAGCATAATAAACACAGCATATATGCTTGTTTCTCAAAGATGGTGGCTCCCTAGAAAATCATTCACCAATATTTTTTTCTGCCACGTAACAAAGAGTCATACCAGAAGCAAAGAAGTCACTTGTGTAATTGCCTTATTTTAATTGTTCTGAAATATTCTTGTGAAACATTAGTTCTTCACTAACCTTGTATGAAGAACTCTACAGAATTGAAGGCTGTCATTGTAATGGGCAGCGGTCTTTAAGACCTTACATCTTTGATATCAAGGATTGCAGATACGTAGAAAGCATACTATTGCTCTCTCTACCCACACACAGGGCAGAAAAATCAGAGATCTTTTCTGTGGATCTGGGTGAGCCCAAGAATCACTTCCAACTTAATTTTTCAGAGTATAACTACTAATTGAACCAATGTTAAACAATCAGGATTTTGCAAATTGGTTTTAATCTAAGTGGTAATTCTTATAGATCCATTTGACAACAGAAAACTGGGAAAAGGAACAGAATTTTATAAAATTCTCTACATTTAAAAGTAATAATTTACACTTAATATTGTAAAAAATAGTATAAGCAATTACCCATATTTTATAATTTATGAACAATCATTTTAGTAAGTTTATGCAAGCCTTTATATTTTTCACAACTTATCAATTTATCCAAAGAATTAATTTTTTCATGATACACTAGAAGGCACAAATAATAACATTCAAAAATATATGTGTATATACATATACATATATGTATATAACAGAAAGTTCTAAAAGAATATACATACTTATTTTTCATGCGTATACACATTTTTTTCTTTTAGAATGTATAACATAGGTTACCGATATGGAAAAAGATCATTCTAATGAAAGGAAAAAATTTCAGTGCCTTCTTACATCTGCTCTTATGCCATAAAGTTATATTTTAAACAGCTTGTATACCATAAAATTATATTTTAAACCCATTTAAAAATAGATTTAATAATATTTTTTTCTGCATAGATTGAAAAATTCAATCTCTGCCGGGCGCAGTGGCGTACGCCTGTAATCCCTGTACTTTGGGAGGCTGAGACAGGAGAATTGCGAGTTCAAAGCCAGGCTCAGCAAGGGCGAGGTGCTAAGCAACTCAGTGAGACCCTGTTTCTACATAAAACACAAAATAGGGCTGGGGATGTGACTCAATGGTCGAGTGCCCCTGAGTTCAATCCTTGGTACCAAAAAATAAAAATTAAAAATAAATAAAAAAATAAAAATACAATCTGTGATCTAGTTTTCATATATTGATTTTACTTGCTTGCCTTTATCCAAAATCCAAAGCAATATTTTTGTTCATATTTTGAACATTTTAACTTCAATTTGGGGGAAAAAAAGAGGAGAAACTTACATACAAAATACTGCAATGTCCCTAACAATTTTTGTTGCATTCATAATTTATATTTTTTTAACAGTTTTCATTCACAATTTATGCAATTCATTAAGAGTTATCATTTAGTAAGGTAAAAGTGTCACATCGTTCATTTTTAATCATTTACTATTACGCAAGTTACAAAAACATTCAAATAATGGTAAGACTTTATAACAACATCCAAAGGAAATTCTAATTACATCTACTCTTTGTTTTACCTTTGGAAAAGCAATTTAATAGACTCAAGTTAGCAAGTGCAAGGTTAATCAAATGCCCTTTGGCCTAATTCAGAGATGCTACAACAACTGAATGGAACACCCAAGAGGAAGTTGCAACTTATTCATAAAACCTAATTAAAGACAAAAAATCAGAACCCCAGAAACAGGGGCCATCTCTATCAAAGAACAGGATACAAATGTTTAAATGATTGCAAAGAATTTGGGAAAATGTTGCTTTGAATGCCACATAGTCGAGGATTTGAATTACTAATGCAGCAATGATTACATGGGTTCCAAGGACAGGGAAAGGAAGGAGGTCTGAGTTCAGAAGAAAAAAAATAACAAAACTGAAAACTAAGGACAAGAATTATCAAAGGTAAATCTTGAATAATGGAACTGAGTAGAAATTATTGCAGATGGGAAGCTTAAGTTCTCTTTTTTGTTGCTGTTAAGTTTTTAGACTTACATATGAAAGTATGGCTAACAATTTTTCAAGAAAATATTCTTTAGTATAGAAGACAGAGTTCCAGGTATGCAGTCAACAGGGCTATGATCTGCCCACGTAGCTTCCTTCATGAAATCTTGGATAACAATTGTCTCTCCTTTTCTTTTTTGGAATCATCTCAAAATACTCTTGCATTTGAGCCATCTTGAACCATTTCTGTCTTACATAATACTTAAGCTTATCACATCCACTGGCATTTCCTTTTTTTTTTTTTTAAACAAATAAGTTTAGTTTGGGACTATGTTCTAGGTTTAAATGATCAATAAAAAAGCAGAATTAGAAGACTTGGGTCTGATTCCCTGTTGTGCCACTTGTTGGTTTTTGACCTTAGGTGGCTGTGAGTCTCAGTAATTCATCCATAAATTACAGATTATCTCTATCTAGTTAATACCTATTTGAAAAAATGTACACTTAGCATTTATCAAGCCCTTACCGCATGTCAACTAACACTGCCCTTTCCCTATTATCCTCCAGATAGAGCTCATTCTACCTGAAACACACCTGACCTCCCCTTGATGATCCCTTCTTCTAAGCAGCCACCAAATTTAATATTATTTCCCTAGAAAGACTTTTTCTGGTAACTAATCTGAGTACTTTCCCAGCAATAAATCCAGGTTTTTAAAATAACACTGAACAATAAATTATATTTTGTGTTTCTTTCTTTCTTCTCTATTAATCTCCCTTCCTCAAATTTCAGGCAAAATAAGAACAGAGGCTTAATGTGTTTTATGATCCACTATATTCCCTGCATCCAGAAGAGTGCTAGAAATATATTGGAACTGCATGAATATGCATTGCATGAAAGAAAAATACTATTGGAACATTCAAATAAAATAAATTCTAAGAATTCCACAAATTCCACAAGTAATGTGAACTTGTGGTACAATTAGTCTTGTGGATGAATTTCAAAATTCTGTAATGGATATTGTTCATGGTGTTCATTAGACTCTTAAAGAAGGCACTAACGTTTAGTGCCCACTCAGGTCCGGTGGCAAGGGATTTTGCTTCTTCCTACCTTCCTGAGAACCTATGCTATACATAGAGTAAGCACTCAATAAATATTTATTGCAATATGATTTGCAGAGTTTCCTTTAGAATTGGAAACATAGAAGGAATTCTGGTCAGAGTTCTGGCCAGAGCCTGAGCAGCCTGACATCCTGACAGTCCATTACAGTTACCAGATGGGACCTGCATATCAGCACCCGGCTGCGGAGCCAGCACATCCATGAACGAGTCAATTGTTGTACCTCTGTGATTACTAGACAGCATATGCTCAGCAGGCAATAGGAACAGATTAATCACCATGAAACTAAGCAGGGTGCCTTACACTAAAGTTAATTTATTGGGATAGCTACACGATTTTCAGTGTTCATATTTTCTTAATTTCAAGTATTAAATCAGAATTGAAAGAGTGGCAATTAATTTTCTTTTATCAATATCTTAATTTTAAGTAAGGAAGATATTCATTCTAATTCTTTTAGAATTTAGTATTAGATGGAAATATCTTCTTCGGCCATAGAGTACATTAAAAAACTGGAGTTAGAAGGTCATTCTGATTTATAAAAGAATTTCTGCTTATTCTCAATAAAAAAACAAGCAAGTACAGAATGCTCATGTATGAAAACCCTCTTGTTTTGGACTTCCTTAAAGAAAGGAAAATAACAAAGCCCTTTTTATGTTAAGCAAAGTAGGAGGTTTAAATGTTCCAATGAAAATTATTATAAAGTTACAAACTCACTTAACATAGTTATTTTCATGATATTATCTCTCAAAATTAAGAGCATAGTTTCATGACCTTCAAATAATCTGATTCATTTCATAATCACGTTCCAAATTTTCATGTCAAATACAGACAAAAATAATAGTAAAATTATATTACCATTGCTATGTGGAAAAAAACTCTGACATTTATCAACCTGGAATTATGTTATATTCTAATAAGAAAGCCAGTGTTCTTAGAGTGTCCAGATTATAGCTTAAATATTTATTTTTAAGTTTTATTCAATATCTTCTTTTATAAAATTCACATTACTTTCATGTTTTAATAACTAAAAGAGTAAACTTATGAAATAAATATGGGGACCTAAGTTTTATTTCATTTAAGGTGAAATGAATTTGTTTCAGAATATTCCATAAAAACATATTGTTTTAAAGAGGCTATGAAATCTATATATTCTTTGAATGCACTGCTTTCTCATTTTTATTTTATTATTTTGTGGTACTGGAGATCAAACCCATGCTAGGAAAGTGCTCTATCACTTATCTATCCCTGTTCTTGTTTTCTCATTTTCAAATCCATAAGAAAGTTTCTGTTTTAGCCAGTGAATATGTAGTATTTTTTACATTAGACCGTTGTTTTATAAAGTCAAAGTTTTATAAAGTCAAAAATTAATTTCACATCAAAACAAATGTAATTTGCTTTAGAGAGGACATGCTTATATATTATATGAATTTTTCCTTCAACACCATAAGTAGAGGCTTAGCTAATTGGTTTTTGTTGGGGTCCAGTTAAAGACAATCTTCACTTTTTTATTCCTAATATAACAATTCTTTGACAATTTTATATGCAATATTTAATTTTCACATATATCAGCTTCAAGATTTAAAAATTAATTGTATAAAAAAGATGATCAATACGTGAAAATTACAATGAACTATTTCAAGATTAATTTTGCAGAATGTTAAATGTTAAGTGTAAGCTCTACACTTCTATCTAGATTCTCAGTCATAACTTAGTTTTGCAGGAATCCATCAGAAATACTACAGAAAATAATGGAACACAAGATACAAAAGAGAAAATATTTTGATTGATGCTATTTATACCAAAAGGTAAACAATATTAATGAAAATATTAACATTTGCTAACCCCTGTGATTCTAATATGAATACTTCAAGAATGATGTACGGTGATCTCCAATATAATGGAAGACATTCTTTTGGATCTGATTTTATGGCTTGGATAGTAAACAAACATTTTAACTGAGGCAAAATTCAAAATGAGATGTGAACTCAAAATGCAAACAATTTCAAAGTCCAAGAATCATTTACATGATTTCATCCATGTCCAAATAACAAAACAGTTGAAAACTGAAGATAGAGAATTTTTAGTTTTTAGTTTCTCTTGAGGAAACTTTTTAAATTTTTTTGAACAGGTGAAAAGTAGGTGCTATGGAAGAGGCATCAATGGAACCTCAAGAAGCACTTGTTGTTGAGCATGTTTTGTGGGATATCTAATGGATGAGAGATGACAAGTGGCAGTAAAAACAGATAACAGGTTTGATATCTACATTGGTATAAACTTGCACTTCCAGAGTGTGTCCAGGGAAAAGCACATAAAGTCTTCCCATGGAATGGAGGTAAGCCTTAATCAAAAAGGAGAGGGATGTCATGGGGTCATCTTAGGTGCTATCCAAGAAGAGTGACTGGTTTGATTTAAGAAACTAACACCTGGCAGTACTACAACTTGTCTCAGGATAAAGAATGAGAACACATTAGTCAGAGAAGAAATGCAGTCACCCTTATCCAGAGTACTGCAAGGAAAAAAAAATCATGTCAGGGAAATTTCAAAAACTCACAAAGGTAGCTACAAAAGTCAATTTTAAACGTCTGGCAAAACATCTGGAAAGTGACCTCCTTCTGACCAATGCTAGTAAAGGAGACATTTCTCTGAACCCTTCCCCTTTCTTCCCTTATCCCTCTGATCTGATCCTGAATTGGTCAGGCAGTGTGTTCAACAAGCTTATGGAAGAGGAGGAGCACCAGCCAGTGCAACACAGAAGTCCTTGATCATCTCTCTATGACAAGGCTCTCCTGTACATGGCAGGTCCAAGTGAGGACAGGTGGGGATCAGAGGAGTTCAATGATAAATGAAGCTTTATGACATTACACTGGATCTTTCATTTCTAAATTAACAGTTGTCTACTCTACCTAAGAGTGACTTCAGAAGCCATAGGGTCTGTTCAAGTTATCCAGCAAACTCAGGAGAAAAACTTGCCTCATGGAGCAAATTGAAAGGAATTGTAGGAGGCAGAATGCAGTTGTCTTACTGCAGTTAACATGCTAGTTACTGTTGGATTATTAGATCAAATAAATAATAATTGTGGTCTGAGAGTAAGTTCATTTTTTTATTAATCTACTCACCTTCCCCTTCAATCTTCTTGAATCAAACACAGAAAAAGAAGAGAGAAAAAAATAAAAGAAAGAAAACTAAGAAACAAATGCTTGAATAATATGAATAAAAAACAATATCCAGTTTATAAATCATTCCCTTTGTAAGCTATTGCATGCATCTTAGTTTAGAGATGCCTATGCAAGTTTGATCTGCTTCCAAAATAAGTAACATTTCTTTTTTTTTTTTAATTTTTATTTATTTTTCTCAAAAGTTGCATTTAAATACATGTTATCAAACATAACAGAAAAAAAACAAATTTTCAGAAGCTGTACACAATAAAAAATATATATAAATATATATATATATACTGTTCATTGAAAGTGCATATAAAGATGTTTAATATGAAGAATGTAATCTGCTTATAAGTAACATTTCTTGATGGAAGGATCCCAATAATTCATTAACTCAGAAGTCTAACTAAATAACATAACCACAAAGTATTGAAAAATACATAGGGCTTAGTACGTATGAGGCACTGGGTTCAATTCTCAGCACTGCATATAAACAAATAAAATAAAGGTCCATTGACAAACTACAGTTTTAAAAAAAGAAAAAATATATTTTCTGTCAACTTTGCATTAAAAAAAGTGAATTGGAGAGTGGGAGAGAGATTTTCATCTTGTATATATTACTCATGAAGTTTATATATAGAAAGCTCTGTATTTTATGTGAATTATTGCTAGGACCACTTAAGGCTGGCTGAGGTAGAGAATATTTACTTATAGTCAAAGTGACATATATTATATAGTTTAGAATAATTTGTTTAGAAACCATAGATCCTAAAGCCACACTGCATGAATGTTAAACACTTTCATTATTATAATGTCAGTGCTGAACATATTTGTAATGAATCACTTATAAATGAATGACAAATGCATGTAATGTCCATCCACAGTTGATCACCTTTCCCAAGGACTATTGAAGTTCTTTTACAAAATTCCTTGACTTGAGAGATGGGAAAGGATGGTAAGAGCTAGGTCAGGAAAATTCAGCTCCCTTAATTTAAGCTATGAGATATCTACATATCAAAGAGAGACAACAGTACCTTCTTGCTCCATTTCTCAAACAAGGTTTTCCCTGTCCTAATTGAATAAAGAAACACTAAACCCAAGTTCCAATTTCAAATTAATCAGTTTTAGCCAGTTATCAATAATTCAAATTTTATCCATCCATATTGAATTCTTTTAAATCTAGGCACAGCATGTGATTTTTCCCCTCATCTTGGTTCCTATATGTTTTTCCATTATTTTGGATATTTAAACATTTTTGGCCTTATAACTATGTTATGCCTTATCTTTTATGCATTATAATCAATGAAAATACTTGAATTTCCTATTCCACCAGATTATTATTAATGGCAACAGTACACACTTCAATGAATTTTTGTTTTTAAAAAATGGAGAAAAAAACATATTGACCAAAATAAGAAAGGGAAAAATTTTAAAAATTACTCAGTGTATTCAAATTTGTACTTCTATAATGCATATTATTGATTTCAACCCCAGAGACTGACAAAAATCAAATCAATCAAGTGGCATCATTTTATATATAATTCTGCTAAGAAATATATTCATTGATCCTTAAGTCATTTTTGGTTATTTCAGATTAAAATGTGTTGCCTATACATTAAATATTTAGTAGATAACACTAAATTCTAGGACCATAGAATAATGATGTATTCTTTATTTCTTTGAACTAAATTATAACCCACTCTTTCACAGCAATGTTACCTCCCAAAAAACTGTTATTAAAGGGAGAAAATATACATGGTATTACCAAATTGAAGTGATACATAGAAGACTAGATTTTTTTACCAGTCCAAGTTATGTCTTTCTAAAATTTTATTTTTGAATGATAACATAACAATTGTACATAATTATGGGTTCTTTAGTTTCAAGGTAATAGCATCCTATTTGATAAGAGTATTACCGTGGTTACTCACACAAAGGAGGGAAAATAACAAATCATCAATTCAAAATTATTGAAGAAACAATGAGTTTTATGTGTTAAGACTATGTTGTTTGCTAAAGGAGAATCAGTAGTGCATAAAACCCCCACTCCCCTTCCAGGAGGGTATAATTTGGACAAGGGATATATTTATACAAATGAACAATGATAATGCTATCAGATGGGGCATCTGATGTTGCTATAAGCATATAAAATGCTCTACTAAACACAAAGAATTCTCTCCCCAAAGTGAGATGAAGCCTTGGAGAGTAGAAGGTGATGAGAGAGTAAAATAGAACAGTACTCTTTTGAATGATAAATATGTAATAGAAAACATCAGGGAAGAAATTTCAAAATTCTTAGAGTTAAATGAGAGTAGTGATATAACATACCAGAACCTCTGGGACAGTATGATGGCACTTTTAAGAGGAAAATTTATAGCTATGAGTGCCTACATAACAAAATCAAAGACATCCCAAATAACAACCAAATATTGCATTTTAAAGCTCTTGAAAAACAAGAACAAACCAATTCCAAAACCAGTAAAAGGAAGGAAATTACTGAGACCAGGGCTCAAATCAATGAAACAGAAAATTTAAAAACATAATACAAAGTATCAATAAAACAAAGAATTGGTTCTTTGAAAAGATAAACAATATTGATAAACCCTAGCCAAACTAACCACAAGAAAAGGATTATTTTGAAAACTTAAACTCCAATAAATTGGAAAATCTGAAAGAAATAGATACATTTCTAGACACATATGACCTACCACAATTGAATCAAAAGTACATAGAAAGTTGAGCATGGTGGCGCATGCCTGTAATCCCAGCACTTTGGGAGGCTGAGACAGGAGAATCAAGAGTTCAAAGCCAGCCTCAGCAACGGCAAGGCGCTAAGCAACTCAGTGAGACCCTGTCTCTACATAAAACACAAAAACAGGGCTGAGGATATGGCTCAGTGGTTGAGTACCCCTGAGTTCAATCCCTAGTACCAAAACAAAAAAAAAAATGTACATAGAAAACCTAAATAGAACAATTACTAGCAATGAAATAGAAGCAGTAAGTAATAAAAAAAAAAAAAATCTAACAAAAAAGCCCAGGACCACAAGAATTCCCAGCAGAATTCTAACAGAACTTTGGGATACAGAGGGCAGACCACATATATGGAGAGAAATTCAGTTTAAGGAACTAGCTCATACAATTACAAAGGCTTTAAGTCCAAAATCTGTAGTGTGGGCCAGCATGCTGGAGGCTGGGGAAGAGTTAATTCTGCAATTCACACCCAAATGTTTGCTGGCATAATTTTTTCTGTCCCTGAGGAAGTCAGTCTTTGTTCTATTCCAGTCCTCAACTGTCTGGATGAAGCTGATCCACAGTGGGGAGTGCAGTCTGCCCTACTCAAAGTACATTGGTTTCAGTATTAATTTAATCCAAAAACTGCCTCACAGAAGCATTCAAAAAAATATTTAACCAAATATCTGGGTACTGTTAGACATTTAACTGGATAATTATGTCATTAATCTTACCTAGTCTTTGATTTTTTTATGAACACTTTATAATGACCAACCTCATGCATATGCGTACATTTTAGACTGCACACTAAACGTAAATGACTAAAAATAGAATCACTTGGTCAAAAGATATGTGCATTTTGAGCAAATATTCATAAAGTCATTATAAATCTTACCAAGAATCATCAAGTTTCTATTTCCCTTGGACTTTGGAACTTATCAGAATTTCCAACAGAGGCTTTTAAAAATACCTGCATTGCCAGTTGAAGAGTTATTCACAGTTATTGATGTGTTTATCTGTGAGGTTGAATATTTTCTCAAACATTTTAAGTTAGAAACATTTTCTGAGTTTTAAATTCATGCTTTTAGTCCAGTTTCATTTTTCTGGAAAGTATGACTTTTTCTTACTGGGTTTTAAGAGCACTTTATACATAAAAGCATTATTCCACATTCTCATGTTTGTTGTAAACATTTTCCTCTACCTGCATAAGTTAGATTACATGAAATTGCCTTTTTTTAGGGAAAAAAAAGTCTATTAGAAATCTCACTTGTTCAACATAACAATTTTCTTTATAGTTTCCTTGTTTATGTAGTTAAATCTAACAATTTTTACTTTTGTGATTTCTCCCTGTTTATTTTGCATGCCAATATCAAATTACTTGTTGGAATATAGTTTATTTACTTATTTATATGCTCCCCCAAGAAAAAAACAACTAATGTCAGTGCTCCTCAAATTATTCCATGAAATAGAAAGGGATGGAACACTTCCAAATTCATTCTGTGAAGCTGGTATCATTCTCATACTAAAACCAGAAAAGGACATATCAAAGAAAGGTATAGACCAATGTAAAAGCAAAAAACAAAAAACTTACAGATGCTGATGAAAATAAATGCCAACATTTTAAATAAAATATTAACAAAGAAGATTATGCATCATTATCAAGTTGTTTCTATCCCCATGTTGCAAGGATGGTTGAACATAAGCAAATCAATAAATACAATTCATCAAATTAATAGAATTAAGGAGAAAAATCACATTGTCATCTCAATAGATGCAGACAAAGTCTTTAACAAAATTCATCACCCATTCATGATAAAAACACTGAACAAACAAAGGATTGAAGAAACTTACCTTGACATCATAAAGGCTATGTATGACAATCCCAAAGTCAACATCATTGTGAATGGAGAAAAACTGAAACTATTCCTTTATAATCCAGAACAAGAAAAGGATGTCCACTCTCACTACCTTTAGTCAATATTGTACTAGAAATTCGAGACCAGAGCAATTAGACAAGCAAATAAAATAAAAATAGGAAAGGAAGATGTCAAATTATCCCTGCAGAAGACCACTGGAGCTAATAAACAAATTCAGCAAAGTAGCAGGTTACAAAATCAACATACAAAAATCAATAGCTTTCCTATATACCAGTAATGAATTCTGAGAAAGAAATCAGGAAAACAATCTCATTTACAATAGCCTCACAAAAAATAAAATACCTAGGAATAAATCTAACCAAGGAGGTCAACAACTTCTGAACCTGAAGAAAGAAATTGAAGAAGACATAAGTAGATGAAAATATCTTTCGTATTAGTGGATAGGCAGAATTAATATTGTCAAAATGCCCATACTACCAAAAGTAATATACATATTCAATGCAATCCCCATTAAATTACCAATGACATTCTTCACAGATAAAACGTCCTAAAATTCATTTGAAAGAATAAAAGACCCAGAATAGCTAAAGCAATTCTAAGACAGAAAAGCAATGCTGGAGGTATCACAATACCAGACTTTAAATGATACTGCAGAGATATAGTAACAAAAACTGCTATTGGCATAAAAACAGACACAGAGTCCAGTGGTACAGAATAGAAGACACTGAGAAAAACCCACACATCCTTTGACAAAGTTGCGAAAAATGTACATTTGAGAAAAGGCAATCTTTTTAACCAATGGTGCTGGCAAAACTGATTATCTATATATAGAAGAATGAGACTTGATCCTCACCTCTGACCATGCACAAAAGTTAACTCAAAATGGATAAAAGACCTAGGAATTACACAAGAAATTGTACAAAACCCCAACAAATAAGCATGGGCAATGACTTTCTCAATAGAACCCTAAAGCTAAAGAAATAATGTATGACATTATTACAAATGGCATGGCATCAAACCAAAACCTTCTGCACAGAAAAAAAAAAAATTAAGAATGTGAAGAGACAACCTACAGAATAGAAGAAAATCTTTTCTAGCTATGCTTCTGACAGGATTCATATCCAGAATATACAAGGAACTGTAAAAACTTAACACACACAAAATCAAATAGCCTACTTAATAACTAGGCAAATGAGCAAAACGGGACTTTCAAAAAAGAAGATACAAATGACCAACAAACATATGAAAAAATGTTCAAAATCAAGAATATAAACAATAATAAATACTGGAGAGGATGTGGAGAAAGGGGAGAACTTTTAAACTGTTTGTGGAATTGTAAATCAGTGCAAACAGTATGAAAATCAGTGTGAAGATTTCTTAAAAAACTGAATGGAACCACAATATGACCCAGTTATACCACTCCTTGGTATTTATCCTGAAGTATTAAATTCAGCATACTATAGTGGCACATTCATACTCATGTTTATAGCACCACAATTCACAATAGCCAAACTATGGAAAAAGCCTAAGTGTCTGTCAATAGATGACTGGATCAAGAAAATGTGGTATATATGCATAATGGAGTTTTATTCAGCCATCAAGAATGTATGTCTTTTGCAGGAAAACGGATGAACTGGAGAACATCATGTTAAACAAAAAAAGTCAAACTCAGAAAGTCAAGCACTGTAAGTTCTCTCTCATATCTAGAAACTACAGAGTAAGAAGGAAAAGATAAATGGGGGGCGAGAATCTCGTGAAAATCAAAGGGAGATCAATGGAGTAGAGGAAATGGACTGGGGAAGGGAGTCCGGGAGGGAAAGGGAAAATATTGGAGAATGATATCAGCTAAATTATAGTTACATTGTGTGCTTATACAAATATGTAACAAAAAATCCCACCACTAAGTACAATTATAATGCACCAATTAAAAATGTGGAAAAAGTTGGATAAATGTCTTCAAGAGCTAAGAAAAGTGAGATGTGCAAGAAAGTGGCATTCCAGGAAGTTTTTAGAGAAGGGAGAGAACTTGAAAGTAAATTATTTATTTTGGAAATAATTAATGAGGTAGTTTCAGTAAAGGAGAGAAATAGTAAATAGAGAAATTTTAGAATGCAAGTGAGGGAACAATGAAGAAAGGATGGAAATGAGACCAGAAGTATCACAGTGTGCAAATAGGTTAGGAAGAATCTTAGAAGTCATGATAAAAAGACTGAAGTTTACTCAGCTCTTAGGGAAAAAATGTTCTCAAGGTACACAAAAAATGAAGAGATAGGATCAGAATTTTATGTACTTAAAGATAACTTTCATGGCCATTGTGAATAGATTAGGTAAGAGAAAAAGATAAACTTGGTTGAATATGATATGATCACTCACACTGGAGGAACATACTGAATTTTTGTGACCTTAGTAGCCAGGCTTGTCAACTGAAACTTTTGCTGGTACATACATTCTCCCTTTTCTAGCTTCCCTTCCATGGGTGCTGATCTAGACACTCCTACAAATGCAAGCTAAGCATCATCTCAGAGTTGGTTTCTGGGATAACTCAACCTTCAACATAAGTTTTGGAAAAATACAGTCTTAAATCCATGTCCTTCCACTGTAATGTGATCGTGTCTGCTCCATTTCGCTATAGTTAGAGGAGAACAGAAGGGAAGATCAAGTCTAATCAATGTGCATTATCTCTCCCAGAGAGCAATCCACAGGGTATTCCCTAACTGAAAAGAGGCCTTATAGTTCAAGTTTGGAAAAGCCTGTTAAATTATAAGGCATCACTTCCTCATGACATGATATGTACGTACGCATGCCCCAAAGTCTATTAAGTTGCTATAGAAATCAAGCCTTCACCTCAAAACATACAAACAACAAATAAACAATAACAAAATAACACACCCCAGAATCTCACTCCTTTCATCTCAATTTGAAAAGTTAAAGATAGAAATGCTCCAAAAGGTCTAATTCTGTCTTTCTTTCTGTGAACTCAATTATTAGTCAAATATTTATTTAATATACCCCTGCACCATTCAATATACTAAATTCAAAATCTAGTCTAAACAATAATAAGGATAACAAGAAGGGTGTTATTAAATATTTATACCTAATTCATTTTTGCTGTACTTTCTGTTGATTCCACACTAAATGTCCATTGCAATTGTGAATGATAATGGCTACTTTGCAATCAGTACAGCATTGTTTTTACAAAAACTACACATACACATATATCCTAAGTTTTATTTAGTTCAATTAAGTACTTTCGAAACCTTTTTTTTCCCCCTTTCTTTGTTTATTTCTTTTTCAAAAAATTCCCCAGGGGGGAAAATTCCCAACCAGTCACTCATAACTCAATTATGTGTTATAGATTGCTTTAACTCTAAAGAGTACAAAGGATACCCTTCAGTTTTCAGAGTCCCAAAATGTGTGGTTTCCTCTATAGAGGAGTTTGGATCCTTGCCGAGGGGCATTGAGCCAATGCAAACTGAGGAGGTCTAAACACTGAGAAAGTACTACGTCTTGACACTTGCTACTGTGGAGTACCTTTTAGCACTGGAGTGATTTATATAAATTGGAATGGTGGATACCTACATAAACACCAATGGTTACCAATGCATACATAACCCTGTGATGAATTACACATTTTATAGAGATACAAAGAAATTTCAGTTATGTTGAAAATCTCTAATTGTATATAATATATTAAATAATCATTTATTCCAATAATATCATAAAAGAAATTGGTATTTCATAAACATTTGGTTTATTAAATATTAGCACATTTCAAGCATGGAAAATAGCCAAAGAGATTTACTTAAAATAGTCACTGAAGGGAAGTTACGCTATCAGAAGTTATTTTAAGCCATGATCTAATATACTCAGTTCAGATAAATGGTCTTTCTCTTCTACTCCCTGAAGGCAAAGAAGAGAACAAGAACAAATTCCTTTAAAAGTATGAATTACTTCTTGCTCTTATACTAAGACAGACATATTTGGAAAAATGCATTTTAAGTCATGCAGGATCTCTTAAAGCAAAACTGCAAAGTTAACTACGAATTTTCTTTACTATCTTTTGAAAAAAACTGTCATACTCTTCTAAGATATTTACAGACAATTGAGATATCACTTGATACCAATAATTGACTCTTAAGAGTATAAATAATTTTTAAAATCCTGAAGAAAAAAATATGGCCTTAAGAACAATAGAGTGGAGTTATGACAGAGTGGAGGGTAGACTTTCAAATTCTAGTATATATTCAACTGCTTATTTTACCTTATTGTATCCAGGTTATGTGATAACTGTAATTTTTTTAAAACAAGATAATCTGAATTTTTAAGTGTTTGGATTAAGAGAAGTTGAAAACAATTGTTGGCAGTATTTTAGCCCTTACCCTTTCTTCTAGAAGCACATATTACATGAAATGTATACATTTTCATTCAAAGATTCTTTTTCAAGTCTGAGAATTCATCAGAAGTAGCACCTTTTTCCTTGGTGGACCCCAAAATACATGGAAGACCTACCTAAAAATTAAATGATTAAAAAGCAAAACTCGTTGTTCTAGAGGGATTAATTAATATTAATATAAATGAAGATAAATATTTTGCTAAGCAGATTAAAGCTGTGAGAACATAAAATATTCAAATAACTGAGCAATTTATATTCAGTTATGAAGTGTATCATAATCAGTTAAGTAAAACTGATAAATGAAACTAGTCATTGTAGGTAAATGCTATATGAAGATTTAAGGTCCTAAGATGAATAGTAAATGAGTTTTTCTTGAATCAGAATAATCCAATATTTGGAATTATTAACCTGAAAGCTTGCAATGGCTCCTAGAATTTATTTTGCAATACTTCTCAAAAAGAAGGTAAGTAAGGATGCCTCACTGAGGCATTGGTTGGGCATTATGTCTTCTCATCAATCATTCAAGCTCAAGCACTCTTGGTGTCTGTAACTGCTTGCATAGATATTGATAGCTGCTAAAGTATTGCCTGATGTAATTGCAAACGTTTAAAGTGTGGAACCCTTTCCTTTGAGCATCACACTGAGAGTTGAAAATGTAGGATATGGTAGCAAATGCCTTTTGAATTTTGAATAACTAGTAGCTATTTTCTTTTTTAAAATTTTAAATTTAAATTAAGTTTGCCTTTAACTGATAAATTAAACTTTATAATTGTACATATTAATGGGTTAATGTGATCTATGGAAGCACATATACTTTGTAAAATGTTTAAATCAAGTTAAAATATCTATGTCCTCAAATATTTATCTTTTCTTCTTGAAGAAAACATTTAAAGTCTTTCCTTCTGGCTTTTGGAGATATATAGCATATTATTATGATCCATGGCAACCTTACCATGCAATAACACACCAGAACTTTCCAGTATTACCTGAAGGTAACTTAGTATCCATTGATCAACTTTGCCATACCTCCTTCCCTTCCATTCTCCCTAGATTTTGGTAACCACCATTCTACTCTCAACTTCTAGGTGATCACCTTCTTCAGATTCCATGTTTGAATGAGATCTTGTGGTAGTGTCTTTCTGTGTCTGGCTTATTTCACTTAACCTAATGATCTCCAGCTCTATCTCTGTTGTTGCTCTGTTATCTTATGTATACACATTTTCTTCATCCTAGCATCAGTTGATGGACAGACACTTAGGTTGTTTCCATTTCTTGATTATTTTAAATAGTGCTGCAATATATATGGGTGTGCTGCTGTCTCTTTGAAATACTGATTCCAATGACAGGAAATACATCTTCAGATAAATATCCAGCGGCTGGAAAGCATGACTATTGTAGTAATTCTATTTTTTTTTTTTTTTTTTTTTTGGTGAGGAAGGGGTTGAGGAACCCTTGTAGTATTTCCCCAGTAGCTGTACTTTACATCCTTACCACAGCCTCCTACTCCACATCCTCACCATCATTTGGGGTCTTTTGTGTATTTGAGAACTACCACCTTACTAGAGTGAGGTGGTATCTCACTATGGTTTTGATTGTTATCTGTAGCTACACCACTATGTGACAGCACATCAGAACTTCCTAGCATTACCTAAAAGCAACTTAGTACCCATGATTAGCTTTCCCAATACCTTCCTCCCTGCTACTCTCCTTGCTTTTGGTAACCACCATTCTACTCTCAGTTTCTAGGTGATCCCCTTTTCCAAAGTCCACATCTGAATTCCCTGATGATTCATTGATGTTGAGCATTTTTTCATATACCTGGTGTCCATTTGTATGTCTTCTTCTGAGAAATGTTTGTTTAGGTCTATTATCCATTTTTAAATGGAGTTATTTCATTTTTTTATGTCATTCAGGTTTTTTTTTTTTTTTTTAGTTCTTTATATAATTTGGGTATTTTCCTTATCAGATATTTAGTTTGTAAATACTTTCCATTTTATAGGTCTCCTTTGGTCATTATTTTCTTTGTTGTACATCAACTTTTTAATTTTATGTAGTTCCATTTGTGTATGTTTGCTTTAATTTCCTGTGCTTTTGGGGTCATGCTTCAATCCATTCCAAAAACCTAAAGTATTTCCCCTGGGTTTTCTTTTAGTGCTTTCATTGTTTCAAGTATTACATTAAAGTCTTCAATCCTTTTTCAGTTTATTTTTGTGACTAGTGAGAGATAGGGGTCTAGTTTATTCCTCTGCATGGATACCCATTTTCCTAGCCCTATTCATTGAAAAGACTATCATTACCCCATTATGTGTTCTTAGCACCTTTGTTGGAAATCAGTGTCTGTACATGTGTGGATTTACTTCTATGCTCTCTATTCTCTTTCACTGGGCTATACGTCTGTTTTTATCCCAGTACCATGCTGTTGTGAAGACTAGAGTTTTGTATCATTTTTGCCTCCAACTTGGTTCTTTCATGGTCAGAAAAGATACTTGATATTATTTCAATTTCTTAAAATTTGTTGAGTTAAATCATATACCTATCATATGATTTATCCAGAAGAATGTTACATATACTGATGAGAAGAATATGTATTCTATAAATGTTACATGGAATGTTCTGTAGATGCCTGTTAGATATTTGGTCTAAGGTACAATTAACTCTGCTGTTTCTTTGCTGATTTTCTATCTGGAAGATCTGTCTATTGCTGCAAGTGGAATAGTAAAGTTTCCAACTATCGTTTTGAAGTAGCTCTCTCCTTTTAGGTCTATTACTATTTGCCTTATATATGTGGGTGCTCTGATTTGGGTACATGTATATTAATTCCAATTCTAATAATTTAGAATATTTTCTTGTGCTGAATGGACCCCTTTGTCATGATGCAGTGACCTGTCTTGTCTAATTTAACTACTCTTCTTTTAATTGTATTATATCTGATGTAAGTATGGCTACTCTGTCTTTCTTTTGGATTCTATTTGATTAGAATATTTTATTCCATCCCTTCAGTTTCAGTCTATTTGTGGTTTCTCTCTCTCTCTCTCTCTCTCTCTCTGTAACCAGCTATTAAACCCAGGGATGCTTAACCACGGAGCCACATCCCCAGTGCATTTTATTTTTTATTTTGAGACAGGCTCTTACTAAGTTGCTTAGGGCCTCACTAAGTTGCTGAGGCTGGCTTTGAACTTTCAATCATTCTGCCTCAGCCCTGAGCCACTGGGATTATAGGTGTGCACCACTGTGCCTGGCCTATGGTTTTATACTGGAGAATTAAATACATTTAAGGTAATTATATTTCTAGTTTTATTGCAGCTTCTTACTCTTTTTTCTCCTTCCTCTTTTAAAGTCTTCCTTTGTGGTTAAGTAATTTACTATAGCAATGTGCTTTGATTTCTTGATTATTATTTTTAGTTTGTCTCTAATATCTTTTGTTTTGTGGTTACCATGAGGCTTATAAAAACCTTCTTTGATTATAATGAACTATTTTGAAATGATAGCAACTTAACATGATCATGAAGGGAAGGAAAAAACAACAAAAAGTGAAACAAAATATACTAAAACAAATATTGCACTTGCATGACATTCCTCCACACATTTTGAATTTTTGATGTCTCATATTCATTTTGCTATATTGCCTATCTCTTCATGTATTTATTATTTTTAATTGTTTTTAGGATTCATTATTAATATATAGTTTATCCACCATGTTTACAATATCAGAGCTTTTTTTTTTTTTGCTACCAGGGATTGAAATAAGGGGTTCTTGACCACTGAGCCACATCCCAAGCCCTGTTTTGTGTTTTATTTAGAGACAGGGTCTCACTGAGTTGTTTAACACCTCGCCATTGCTGAGGCTGGCTTTGAACTTGCAAACCTCCTATCTCAGCCTCCCAAAGTGCTGGGATTATAGGCATGTGCCACCGCACTGGGCATATCAGAGCATTTTGAGTTTTTCTTTATATTTACTCTTGCAGTGAGTTTATACCTTCTCATGTTTTCTTCTTCATTACCGACTCTTAATTTTAGTTCTTGCAGCTAGAATAACCCCCTTTAGCATTACTGGTAGTACAGATCTGATTGAGACATGCTATCTGATCTTTTGTTTAGGAATGTCTATTTCTTCTTCACATATAAAGAATAGTTTTGCTGGGCATAGTGTTCTTGGTAAGCAGTATTTTTTTTTTTTTCTTTCTCAGTACTGTGAAAATTTCATGCCACTCTCAGTCTGTAAGATTCTGCTCAGAAGTCTGCTGTTGGGTAACCTGGGACATCCTTATGTGTTATTTGTTTCTTTGTTTGCTGCCTTGAGAGTATTCTCTTCATCTTTCACCTTTGAGGACTTAATGATAATACATCTTGGGGTAGAACTGGTCAAGTTAAATTAGAATAGTGACATTTGACCTTTCTGTACATGGATACTTATATCCTTCTCAAGACCTGAGGGTGGTTTTTGTTATAATGTCTTAGAATAAACTTTTTTATTTAATTGTTTTTTTACATAAATGGAGCACAACTTTTCATTTCTCTGGTTGTACATGATGTAGAGCCATATCATTCATGCAATCTTATCCATACATAGGGTAATAATGCCCCAAATTGGGAGTTGAGTAGTAAAGACAGTTCCTTTTCTTCCATGGTTCATGCTACCCTAGGTTTCACTTACGTCTCATAGCCACTGGAACATTTGCAGTCAGGTGGGATAGAGGAGACTGATGCCCTAGGCCCATGCCAAGGCTGGGACTGATAGAGGCTAAAAATTGAGCCCATTCCACTGACATGTAGGTCTCCTCCTAATGCCAAGGCAGATCTAGAAGCTCTGTCTTTGACCTGTGGCATGGCCATGAGGCCTTTGGATTCTACCCCTAGGTTTCATTGCAGTGAGGCCAGATTAGATACAATTCTAGTCTGATAATTACACACTATATACATGTATTAAAATAACATACCATATCATGTAAATATATACAATTATTATTGGTGAATTAAATTTTTAAAAATCCTGTTCAAATCTTCACAGAACACCTGTTCTTTGCCAGGTAGACTCATGGAACTCAATTATTCAATGAGGATTTGAAGATGCTATCTGGAATAGAAATTCAATAGACAGGTACCACATGTCTCCTCCTGACACTGGAGTTCCTCTAGAAGCTGTAGTGGTTTTGATGCCCTGCTTCCTAGTGGGTTGAGTCCTCTTTCTATTGCCTAAGGTAGAAACACTCAGCCACCTGGCTAATGCAGTTGCAACAGCTAAGACTGTTGTTATTGGCCTGGGCATAGGGGTCATGGGGCTTTGCTTGGCACTGGGTTTTGCTATAGTGAGTCTGGTACTGGGTTTCAAGTCCAAGGCCTTTGATTATTTTCTCCTTCCCCAAGCAGGAGGTGTCTCTCTTCACACTTCTTGAAGTTATGGGAGGGGTGACACAAGCAACTCTCTTTCCTTCCTACCTACCGCAACGTGTCTTTTCTTATTTTGCTAAAATGAAGCACCACAGACTCTCATCAATGTTTCCTGTCTCTTATAAAGGTAGTTTAGTGCGTGGATAGCTGTCCAAACTGGTGTGTCTGTGGGGTAGTGATTGCTTGAGTATCTGGTTCTGCCTTTGTGCATTTATTTAGTGGTAAGACTGTTCTTAAGCAGTCAGAGTTGGGGCATTTTAAGCTTCATTATGTGGGAATAACTGAGCCCTAAGAGAAAATTGTTAAGATGTAAAATGAAAAGTGTGCAGAGGACTGCATGGTATTAAAATGCTACCATAGGCACACTGTGAAGTGGAGCCATGCTTATTTGTTGTTTAAAAGTTAGTAAAAATACAAGTTTATAATTACTATTAATATAAATGTTCACTCTCGATAAATAGCTCACTTGCTATTTTTTAATCTAAAGCTTTGCATTTCAACTATATAAGTACACATTTACACACTTTTAATTCCTTTCATTCACATTTTCAGAAGTTTT
>PVHX01008173.1:0-85243 GCA_004024805.1 Geosciurus inauris | reverse complement strand
AAAAAAAAAAGGTAGGATTTGTTAGAAGTCATTGCAGTACCTCATTTGCAAGCTTAGGTAGTATTTTTCTTACAAGGTAGGTACCCTGCAGCTTCATGGACTATTCAAAATTCCTGTGTTATTATTCAAAACACCCAATTGCCTGTGCAGTAAGATTTTGTCATAAACTATTTCCATCATAAATTAAATATTACTTAAATGTTCTGGTCAGGGAAGAAAAAAAATTGCTAACAGGGTTGAGGTAATAGTATAGTAAATCATGACCTTCCACGGTAGGCTCTGTTTTATTTTTTTCTTTTGGTTGGTCTGAATTAGAACTGAGGTGTTTTTAAATTAAGCCAGTCCTTCACTCATTGCCTGTACCCATGACTATAATCTGAAATCCCAAAATAGAAATAGAAAGATAACACTATGAAAAACTATGTCTTAAGCTGGAGATTTATTATATACATAAATATCCCAGTTAACCCAAGTTTGTGGGGCGGAAGATACAGATACTGTCTTTACAGGCCAAGACTTTCCAAAGCTTTGCCACTAAATGAATTCTCATAACTTTTCTATTCATTTCATGTAGTTAATAAGACATGCAGAAGTTAGTGTTATTACTAATAAATTAATTGGTATTAGGAGAATTTCATTTTCTAAGCCTTCAAACTGATTATCCACTCCATCTCCTTTTTAAAATTTTTTTTTATTTTAGCTAACCTTAAGAGATGTACTTAGAACATTTTGCTTGTGATTTATAATATAATTTGCTTCATCTTCCCAGAATTTGCCATTGACTTGGTGTTTGGTAACTCTGAAATTCCAGAAAGATGTTTTTATGTAGGTTTCTTTTTTTAATCTGTTCATCAAATGTGCATTTGCTTTATGCAAAATTGTTGAAAATTATGTACTCCAATATGGTATAACAAATTGCTAAGAAGTTATGTTTACATTGTCAACTACCAGGAATTTTCAGGCTTAAGTTGCAGTTGCTGTCATCTCTGTGAAGGTTACCTGGAGGGTGAGGTGATGATGTGGTACTAACTAAGCAGTGCTAATATCTCTCAGAATGCAGTGAATGAGATGCCAGGTATAGCAACCATTCTTGATTCCAGAAAACATTGACAGTATGTAATTTTGGTATACTTTTTCTTTTTTATTAGTAAAAGAAGAACTTTTGGGAAAGGTTAAGTGATTCTGTATGGTTGTGACCTTGATAGACTGTAAGATGGGGAGGGGGCAGTGAGTGCATTTATCTTTCTCTACTTCCTTGCTCAGAAAGAGACACCTGAAAGAAAGCAGAAATAGTCACTCCACTCTTCAAGGCAGGACAGGTGCTCCAAAAACTTGTCTTCTTATGAAACAGTTTCTGAACTTTACTCATTCTGTCACCAATGGTTGGCTGGTAATATGGTTTCTCTACTTTCTTATCTACTTTATCTTCTTCCCCTTTGTCCTTAGGCTGGACCCTCTTCAATGCATATGAAGCTCCCTAACTGATTTGCTCCCTGGAATTTCTCCCATCTCTCTGGTTCAGTTCACCCTTGAATCTCAGGAGATTCATTCCTCTTCTCATTTTGCAGCTCCACAAAGGAATAGACTTCAACGCCATCACATCACCATCAACAAAGTCAAATGCAACACTATTAGTTGGTGTCCAGGATTTCTATGATTGGAGGCTGCCAATACTTTCTGACATTTCCTCCACTTGTTTCTCAAAATAACATACTCAATATGAGGTAGATTAACCTCTACACTGCTATAAAGGCACATCCCATCTTAATTTCTTTATCTCAGAGTAGTTGCTTAAGTATCTGCTCAATTGTTCTTTCCAAAATTCCAACCAGTGATTCATGGGCAATGAACACTCAATTAACATTGTTCTATTGATTTTGACAATAAATTAGATGGGTGGTTAGAAACTATACGAAATGCATTTTTACCCCTGTATATTAGGCTATTTGATTTTTACTCATTTTTCACTATTACTCATAAAAATATTAATGATATTAGGTTTAAAGTACTAATTCTTACTTAACATTTGAAGCCATGGCTAGTAAAGTTGCTTTCAATATTTTAAGTGCACAAAGTTTTTTAATAGAAAGCTGTTTTTTTAAAAAA
The DNA here is from genome assembly GCA_004024805.1 of Geosciurus inauris. Taxonomy (NCBI): domain Eukaryota; kingdom Metazoa; phylum Chordata; class Mammalia; order Rodentia; family Sciuridae; genus Geosciurus; species Geosciurus inauris. The sequence goes on along the minus strand of PVHX01008173.1, from coordinate 83,137 downwards.
GATATGTAATTAGGTTTATAATCTTTCAAAAACAAGTTCCCTTTTTTTCCTCTGATTTTTATGAAGTTGTCTGTACCAAGATGATACTGTTATTTTGGAATGTTGATGTGGTAGGAAACTTCTACTTATGTCTCTAGAAACTAGGCCATGATTATGTATCATAAAAATAGATGCAAAATGTGGCTATTCTGGCCTCTTGAACCAGATAACTTTGCCATGAGAATGTATAATCACAAGTCTGTACATCTCCATGACTTATTTTTTTCAAATAACAGACATTTTAATATATGACAAGCAAAATCTGAACCTCTACAAATAAATGGATACTTTATAATCCAGATTTACTACCCTTGGAATTTACTCAAATTTCAGTATTTGTATTTATTTCTTCAATTACACAAATAATTAACTTGTTTTAAATATTCAGTATTATGAGAAAGGCATAATTACTGAATCACACATAAAATTTCTCCCTTTTTATTTAATTTATTTTACCAAGGGTAAGAGTGTACATTTAATCAATCTTTTGGTGCATATATATATATATATATATATATATATATATATATATACACACACACATATATACATATACATACATATATATGTTTAAAACCAAATCACACCAGAGAATTGTTGTTAACAATTCAATTCTTTTTTTTAATTTTTTTTAAAATTTTTTTTAGTTGTAGATGGACAGAATATCTTTATTTATTTTTATGTGGTGCTGAGGATCGAACCCAGTGCCTCATATACGTAAGGCAAGTGCTCTACCACTGAGCTGCAAACCCCAGCCCAACAATTCAATTCTTTAATATGCATTTCACTGTTAAAGTTGCTGGCTGCTGGGTTTGCATCTTTTTGTTTCTTGGAGTCCAATTTCATGAAAAATCACCACAGCCATTCTGTCTTCTGGTGGTCTGGTGTAGACAGATTGTCTTGTTTAGAGCTCCAGTCTTGGTTGCTGGATTTACTCAACAGAAATCCTCAGTATCTAATGGCAGCTCAAAGCCCATCTTTGACCCTAAACCTTCTGTTCAATAACATAACCCAAGATTGTTTCACTTGTCTTAAGACAATCTAATTCATGAATTTTTATATAGCCATGAACTCTTTAAGCAAAAGTGAAATTTTCTCACTGAATTGCCTTATTTTTGTGAAAAAAATTTAAATGGTTTGAAGGGAAAATTTTTTAAAGGGCAAAAAAGGAATGCTTTCTAATGCCTTTTCTGTATGTTATTTGGTGGAAAATCTCATAGGCAAAGCAGATCATTGCCCCATTACATGAACTTTACAATTTACTTAGCTGTCAAAGTCATTTCCTACAGCCCCCCAAAGAATTTGAAATTACTTTTACAGTGACAGTACTTACAGATGACATTTCTTCTTTTAATAATAATGTTTATTTGATAAATATTGAAATTATAATCCCCAAATCCTAGCAGAAACAAAGTTTGAATGAATGTATAATATAGTTAATTTTCTCTTTGATTCCTAATTTGAAAATAATTTCCTAAACTATGTACTATAAGTTGTCTGTTTTGAAATTAGATATTGTAGACAATATATGAAATTGTAGACCATGTATGAAAGTGAACATCACCTAGTATTTTTGCATGTAAAATAAAGAAGAAAGATTTTGAAGATGAGAAAATGTTTTTGGCATAAAACTATTATTTTATCTACACTTTTTTTCTCTTTGTCTATTCTTGTATACTTCAGGGAATGTGTCAGAATTATTTCTCAAAAGGAACAATATCCTTCTATCATCATACATATTTCAAACTTAAAGCACTTTTTTGGACTTTAGCAGGCCAGGTATGGTATGGGATTTTTTTGGTAAAACATAAAGGATTTTTTTTTTCCTGCCAGTTTATAAAGGCATAGATAAACAGGTTGAGGACTTAGTTGACAGCCTTTCAGCTTTAGTAGCTATAGCCATCTGTTTTCTATAAGGTAGTTGTTTTTTCTTGTTAAAGTCTCTGTGTGAAGTGTTTTTCTTGAGATTTCTTTTTTTGGTTTGTGAATTCTTCCCAGTGATAAAACTCTCCATGGGGCCATAAAGCACAACTGGATTCTGGGAGAGCTTTGCAACTTTTTACACTCACTCTCAAATCTCACTGAACTGTTCTAAATTGGATCTTTTTCTATCCCGGGAGATTTATTCCTAATATACCAAAGGGTCTTATGATTAAAATGATTTTAATTTAAATTTTTTGCACCTTAAAATAAGTGATTATTGAGAGTTCAGGTTTAAGGTAGATCTCAGTGGTAAAGTTTCCTATGAAGGAAAATATCAGTTAGCGCTGTTGTTATGAAGAACAGGCAGAAAATACATTTTTCTCTAACAACTGGACATAAGGAAGGAAAGGTCCCAGTTGGACATAAGGAATGATGGCTTTCTTGTTTCTTCTATTTACAGAAGGTCGTGCATTATTGGAAGTGCTTGTTGTAAGGACAAGAGTAATTACTCCTGACTGACAACAAAACACTAGAGAAGCTTCCAAGAAATATTGATTTTTAGTTTCAAGGAAAAATCAGAATCCTTAGAGGTGGAGTCTAGGAATCAGTATTTTAAAAAAATCCTCTGAGTGATTCTGATGCAAAGTTAGGTTTCAGAAGCATCAACTTAAAACAAATTCAAGGCTGACATTTAAAACACAATTTAAAACCCTCAATTTGAGGTACACACAGTATTTAAAATCACAAAACACATAATTTTTATGGGACAGATTTTGAGTAAAATCTTTGAATTAAAGAAGAACTGAAAGATCATAAATATATAGTTTTAAAAATAACTTGAAACTTTAAATGGCTCTGAAAGATAATACTGGGATTTGCCTCTCAATCCTGCAAGCACAATGCCACCTACTTTTTAAAATTATAACTGACAAAATATGGGTTATGTTGGCAGAAGTCATGAAATACTCTTCCTTGACTTAAAAGTCTCTTGTCAAGATGCCATGTAATTGGCTTCAAAACTCCATATGATTACATTAAACATAGGTGTATTGCTTCCGGCGGGTACTCAAAGTATTGTGGCATTAACAGGACCAATGAATTGCTACAATGGCTTTGTTGGGTATCATATGCTAAATCAGAAGAAATTCTCTTGCCTACAGAACATATATCCCTTCTTCCCTATTCTTATCACTGTTGTTCTTGAAGACTTTCTGTTTTGTGATATTATTTATTTGGGCATACTTGAAGAAGAAGGATTCTGCTGTTGTGATTTTAGTCCTACGTGAATGGGTTTCTGCCAATATAATGTAATGCCTGATTCCTATCTTCATCCTTGTCCTACTCCAGATTCTGATTGGACCCTATGGGAGGGAGAGAGATGAACATGAATCTGCCCTTGATATACCTACAGGTAAATGAGGTTGAGACAGGCAAGACACTCTAAGAAACTTTGTGCCAAATAATAACATTTTGTGTTTGAGTAATACATACTTATTTTTTAAAAGAACTTTCACATATATTTGATTTTGAGGACAATCTTGGGAGAGGATATATTATTCCTATTTTTAAGATGAAAAAATTTGCCAATCAAAGAAGTCATCTACCAAAACTTAAATAGCAAGCAACTTTCAGTGCCAGGGTGAAAAAGCAAAATAACACAAAAGGCTAGGTTTCCCCAACTCCTTAATTTCCTTTCCCCCTACCTCACTTTATCTCTTTAGGATTTCCCAATGACTAGTTTAATAGTCAGAAATATATCTGGAAGATTTGTCAGTTAGAGTTGCAAATTTGCTCTCTTTCTCTATTTCTTGATTCTCTTGGTATGGATTGTCAAAGTCCTACTCACACTGAAGATAGAGTCCAAAAAAGAACACCAAAGTGCATCAGAAATCTGTAGTGCACATACCTGAGGCTGCTATTCCCTGCAACCTTGCCCCTTTCTCCACCACAAAATGTCTTTCCTCTTTTTTCTTTTCTCTTTCTCTATCTTCCTTCTAACCATAGTGAATTGCCTATAGAATTACATATAGTGAACTACATTTGGTTGCTGGATAAATTCAACTTCTTTCTCAATTCTCATTTGACACATCATTTCTACCAGAAAGGCTAACCTCACCCTACCAGAAAATGCCTTAAACAATGTTGGCATGCTCCCTTAGCATCCTGTATTTAATTGTGTACTTGCCATTATGTACTTAAATTGCTTGTCTTCCTCTTTAGACTGTAGCTACGTGGAATTAGAGTGATGTCTTTGTTGTTGTTGTTCATCTTCAGTACCTGCTGGAGAAATGGCATATAGTAGGTGCTCAAATGGATAAAACCCTTCTATTCTCTCTGCTCCTGGTTTTAGCTTTCCTTGGAGTATTCCTGAGGATAGTTCTTTGGAGGCCCTGATCTGTTATCTGATTCTGCCAGGGGCATAGCCTCTACATAGCACACTAGATTGTGTAATTTTCATTTGCTAAATATGGCCATGTTTGTAATTGCTGTTATTAGTCCCTTAGTTTAAAAATTGCCCTATTTTAATGCTACCTCTCTAAGAGATATTAGATTTGACTTTCATTCTAGGAAACAACTTTTTCCTCTTAAGTTTCAGAAACCATAGAATTTCCTCTTCTTAAGACATTCTGCAGGATATTTTACTTGATATCCTCTAAGTTCTACATTATTTTCTTGAAATCCACTTTTGTTTAGCAACAGGGAAAGAAATAAAATTTTATGACTATTTCAATTTTAAGGAAGAGAACTAAATTTTTAATAGAATCTTACTGATATTTAAAAATACAAAATATGAATTTAATGTTAATAATCATATATGTTGGAAATTTTCTCTGCTTTCTTTCCATTATATGAAATACTACCATTGTAAATACTCCACATATACTGACTTCTATAACATGCATTTTTCTAACTTGTCATTCTACTGACTTTTTTCTTTACTAATATTAGGTTTTTTGGGTTTTTTTTTGATACTGAGGATTGAACCCAGGGCCACTTAACCCCTGAATGGCACATTCCCAGACCTTCAGACCTTTTTATTTTTTTACTTTGAGACAGAGTCTCACTAAGTTGTTTAGGGCCTCGCTAAGTTGCTTAGGCTTGCTTTGAACTTGCTTTAAAGATAGATAAGCTCAACGATTGTTAGTTCCATCAAACCAGAATAAATTCAAGTCCAACCTACTTCTTATAAAAGAATCAAGTGTTAAGTTAGTGACTTTTAAGAAAACTATATATAATGGAGTTTATAATTCATCATACATAGGCTGGTGTAAAGTCATGACCTTAGTAGGTGTTCAATGATTGTTGGATGGATAAAGATTATCTAGTCTCTTTGCTCATGGCTTTAGAATTCCTTGGTGTATTCTTGTGGTCAGTTCTTTGGAGCCCCCAAACTCTGTCAAAGCCTTTTCAAGACACCTATCTAGCACATATTTCACATTCCTTTAGGTTCTGGTTAGCCTCTTCGCTCACTCAATATAGAGTCCAAGGAATCAATAGCCCAGAGTCCAAAAAGGATAAACAATTTTTCTCCTGATTTTATGAGATGAGAGAGAATAATGTTGAGTAAATATGCATACCATTATACTTGCAACTCAATATGGATATGAAGAATGATTTTGTCTATTTCTTAGAATTTCTAACTCCCAGAGATATTGCTGGTAAATGTAGATGGTATAATAATGCCTTTAAATCTACTGCTCTGTTGGCAATCCAGATGATGCAAATGACTTTATTCTGCTATGGCTGAACCTTCACAACATCAGAGGGGTGTTAATGGAGACATAAATTTCTCTTTGTATCCAGCATATTTTTTCATATCATTTGATAAGATAGTCTAGTTATGAATTTAGTTGAGCTCATAATAAATCCCATCAGCATTTATATATGGCAGTCAGCCAATGAAATTCCATTAGGGACCTCAGTCATTGCTAATTCCATTGATATCATAAAAGCATTTAAATTTTCCCAATTATCTTCTATTATATCAATATTCAAATTATCAAATTAATATTTTTATTAGATCACATGCCATATTTTATTATTATAAAACAAAATATGCAGTTATACTTATTCCATTATTTCCTTTTATTTCTAATCCTTATAACCAGTCAAATGTATTGTGACTAACCTGACAGTTATTAAAGAAGAAAACATTCAAATTGTGGCTTGGTCCTTGGAGAATGTTTCTATTTTCAAATCTCTTAGTAAAGATTAAATTAAAAAACAAAACAAAGGTAATACAGTTGGGAACTTTTGTAGACTAGTTTAGACTTCAGAAAAATTAAAGAAAATGGAGACTTGAATGTAATATACTTTTAAGAAGCTGATAGTTACTTATTTACTTTAAATTGTATTTTTCAATGTTGAATTCTATTGAATTTTCCCCCAACGATGTGTCAGCATTACTTCCTTAGTTAAAATAAAATAGGAAGCATAACATACATTATTTGCTATGAAGGCAGTCATGTTCATTACAGTGTAAACTGAATATTCTGGGGAAAATTTCATTTCCTGTACCCTATAAAACTAATCTAAAAAAGAACAAAATAATAGTTGGTATGCAATCATTTACTACCCATACTCATTAAAATGCCTGAAGGCTTATTCATGTCATGGAGATGGTTTCCCCCCATCAATATCCTGCAAGTCCTTAGGAAAGCTAGGGGAATTTTCACCGGATATTAGGATGGTAACATTTGGTGGCTACACGAGCAAAGCACCAGGAAATGAAATATTGACCATTAAGAGTTGGGAGCTGAATACAAAGAAGAGAGTTCATATTCTTAGTATGTTTCAGTTGCTTTGCTTTGATTATGAATTCATCGTTGCAAAATTCATTTTAATCTCTCCCTTTTCTTATCTCTAAAGTAAACCAACTTTTACTTGTTTTTTCCCCCCTTTGAAATCAGTACAGATTCTGTTGCTCTGTATCCTTCAAATGGGCTCTTTTAGTCAATTTATCACATTCACTTATTCAAATCCATACAGTATGTGACTTTAAAATTATATCTATGAAAGATCATCTTTTCTTAAATCTCTCGCTAAAGGATACATCTGGTTGTCAAAGACAGAGTGTAAGGGTTATGAGGGCATGGCCGCTCAACTATTGGCTCTGCCAATCATGAATTTTGCGATCTTTGTTGACCCCAGTCTTCTCAGGATGGTTATTAGGATTAAAATTTTCAGAAGCCATTCAACATAACTCTTAGAACACATTAAATAGCAGCTATGACAATTTCTAGTTTAGAATTTTTACAATCAAATTTATTTATCTTTCCAAACCTTTTATTTTATTTAATCTCCAGACCATACTCCCATGCTCTAGATATCTGTGTTGATTTCCTAGGGCTATTCTATAACAAAATGCCACAAACTGCAAGGCTTAAAATGGCAAAAATGTACATCTAGGTTTCTGGGTCTCTTCTCTCCTCATAAGCACACTATCTCTATTGGATAAAGGGCCTACCATACTGCAGAATAGCCTCATTTAAACTAATTTTATCTTTAAGGACCTTATTTCCAAATGAGGTCACATTCTGTAATACTGGGAGTTAAGTTCAACATATCTTTATTGGGGAACACACTCAATACATATATATTACTTTCCCCATTCATTCCTGAAACTCCAAAATTATTTTAAAAAATTTCTAGTACCTTATCCCTCACATTGTTAATCAATTTCTGTATACTTGCTGCCTGTTGTGTCATAGGTTTACCCTTTCTCTTCATTCCAGGAACTACAATTTCTCTTAAATCCAGTATAATATTTTAACTAGTGGCCTTTGGTGTCATCTGCTTGCAATCTGTCATTAATTTCAATTATTTATGTTCCAGAAATCCACTTACACATTCTCCTATTTATGAAGTTTATTCATTGTTTCAACAAGCATTTATTGAATGGCTTGTATATCCATTGAATCTGGCATTATTTACGTATGATATACAAAGAAATTAAACGTTCTCTCTCTGAACAAATGTACAACTCAGTAGAGTTTACATGTAAATAAACAAGTGTCACACAATGTCACAGGCACTTTGTTGGTTGTATGGACAAAGTGAGGTCAGAGTACAGAGAAAAGAAGAGTCAAATTTCAGGTGGCAAGTCATAAAAACCTTACTCAAGGAAGAGGCATCAGTTTTACCAAGAATTCCATCACCTGTTTTTCCTGAAATTAAACCATCCCCTCCTATATGACATGTTTCCCATCCTCTCCCTGCCTCTTTTATGTGGTTCCTTGTCTCCTCATCTTTATCTCAAATTCCTCCTCTTTCTCAAGGCCTGCTCAAGAACCCACTTCCTTTCACCCCTTCTAGGACAATTTCAGTTAACAGTGATCTCATCTTTTCAGATTTCTTATACAAAATTCCTCAAATATTTTATACAAACTATTTTCTGCCTTTACTAATTGTAATCATTAGGGAAATAACTGGAGTGAAAATACATTTGGAAAATTCTTAGTGAATACTTGTTAAAAGTTTAATTTTTAAATACTTCCCTTTTATTTTCTTAGTAAAACCCCTTCTAGAGTAGATTATGTATCTTTTACTTTAGAATCTCTCAGGCATGGGATATAATCAAGCATATAGTAAGTAGACTCGATAAGTACTTAAGTAGTAACTAAATAGGTATGAATGGATTTTCTAAATATAAAAATACAGGTATTTGATATCCTTTTTCCTATTAGTATTTACTAAATTATAAACTAGCATCCAAGGGTGAAACTTAGCTTCTTTCAAACAAGACATTATGCATTGTTATTTTTTTGTCTAAATAAAATGTCAGGGCAGTACAATCCAGAATTCTGCACCTCAACTTGAAAAATGGCAGTGGAATTGGACTCGGAAAAACACATTTATAGTTTATCCTAGTGTTGCCATAGTTAGTCATCAGCAACAAATGATCCTTCCCCTTCCTATTGCGCATGGCTGTTCTAGCTTCTGGAAGGTTGGCTGGGTCCCCTGACTGACAGGCCACACTGCTCTTCTTCCAAGGCACCTACTCTGGACACACTGGTTGACTTAGAAACAAAAGTGCCATTGTTTTACCCTCAGGCAAGAGGACAAATGGTAAAGAAATTGAAATAGGAGTCACGGGTTTGAGGAAGTACCCTGTTTCTGCAGTTGGCAGTGAAAAGGAATCCATTGCTGGTTACTAGGAGTGAGCCAAGGATAACAATATTATACAGCTTGGAAGTGAATTTTTGGAAGAAATCACTTTGGATTTTGATTTTCTCATTTAAAAAGAGTAACTCTCAAAACAATAAATTAAAGAAAGAAAATAAGGAAATGACAGAACTTGAATCACACAACTCTTGACAGAGGAGGTGCCTGTCCTAAGTTCCATAATACCCTGGATTTGCCTCCAGTTTTATATGTGGAGAATGGTGTTCTAATTATTGCCCTGGAGTCTTTGCCAATCTTTATGCTCCTTAAAGGTAAGAAGGAATTCATTACCTTAGCTCTGTGTTTTCAGTGCTTGGCAAGGTAACAGATAGATAATAAGTATTTGTTGAATTAAAAAAATGACATTATCAGAATGCATGCATTATGTTATTTTGATGTCTGTTTGAAAAGTAAGTGCATTTATTTTATAATTTGGAGACATTCTTAATGCTGAAGGCAGTGGAAGACTAAAACATCCAAAGAGAACTAAACCCACCGAGGGGATTGCAATACTGTGGTCTTAGACATTCTGGCTGCTTTATCCTGAGGGCTCATTGGATAATGTGCATTTGGAGGTTTCTCCTATCTCCCTACTGTGTACTCAGACTGTCTAGCTCTTAAGGGTTTGAAATATGTTCCATTATGAACAAAGACACTGAAGGACAGTTAAATAGGTGACATGGTCTTACAATAATTTAATGTCATTAATAATTCTGTATTCCTCTCACTCCTAACTTACTTGACATCTGTTTTTATAAAAGATCTTGATTCTCAAAATGAAGTGTTTTTTTTTTTTTTTGGAGTGTAGGAAATCTTTGGACTGGTGTTCTTAAGACTTAGTGTAATTACTGAAAATAAACAGCCATAGGTAAAGAGAAAGATTTCCAGGTTACGGACCAGTAATTCAAAAACCCGCAACAGACATAAAGGTTAGTGAGAAAATAGCATTGAATTTATGAATCATCATACTATAGTGATGAGGCCACATTAATCTTCATAGAAGCTCATCTCACAATAGCTAAGCTATGGAACCAGCCTAGGTGCCCTTCGACAGATGAATGGATAAAGAAAATATGGTATATATACACAATGGAATATTACTCAGCCATAAAGATAATTGAAATTATGGCATTTGCTGGTCAATGGATAGAACTATATAGACTCTCATGCTAAGTGAAATTAGCCAATTCCCCCAAAACTAAAGGCTAGATGTTCTCTCTGATAAGCAGATGGTAACTCACAATAAGCAGGGGAAGTTAAGGGAAGAATAGAAGTACTTTGGATTACACAAAGGGGAATGAAGGAAAGGGAGGAGTGATGGGAATAGGAAAGATAGTAGAATGAATCAGACATTACTTCCCTATGTTCATATATGAATACATGACCATTGTAACTCCACATCATGTACAACTACAAGAATGGGAACTTAAACTTCATGTATGTATAATATGTCACAATACATTCTACTGTCATATATAACTAAAAAGAACAAATTTAAAAAGGGGGAAAATTCACATGCCAAAATCTCAATCCCCAAGGTGATGGCATTGGGAAGCAGGGCCTTTGGAGAGGTGATCAGGTCATGAGGTCACAGTCCTCATAAGTGGGATTAGTGACCTTATAAAAAAATATGGGCAAAGGGTGGGCTGGGGATATAGCTCAGTTAGTAGAGTGCTTCTCTTGCATGCACAAGGCCCTGAGTTCTAATCCCCAGCACCACTCACACATACACAAAATGTATACCCTTTCTACCATATGGGGATACAGCAAGAAGTTGCTGTCTATAAGCCAGAATACCTGAATACACTAAACCTCGAATCTGCCTTGGTCTCTAGAATGGTAAAGAATAAATTTGTTTTTGTTCAGCTAAAAAAAAAAAAAAAAAAAAAAAAAAGAAAGACTTGAGTTTATGAATATCAATGTGTGTGTAAATTTTCCAGAATGTACTACTGAAATACTCATATGTGCAAAATTATTCTTTTATCCGAATATTTCATTACCTTTGCAGCTTTTGTGGGTATTGTTTGTTTCTGACAAGGAAAATGGATTCTTAATGGCTCATTGCCTGATCCAAAGTTTGCTCTTGTAGTAGACAAGTATACACTAAAATTTGCTGGAGAAATAAATATTGACTAAATAAATTAAACAAAGCTTCTATTTCTTTTGGCATGTTGACAGCAGGACTTTATGGCAAATATATTTGTGATACCTTGAATATTTGTTTTTTCCAAAAATTAAGGCTCATGAATTTTATCTTTTCCTATATGTTAATAAGTAAAGAAACTGAGCCATACTTTTGCTTTATTAATTTAGTAATAAGTAGTTAACTTGCAAACAATCCAGTTAATATGTCCTTTCATTGTGTCCTCAGTTTAACAAATGTTCTACATTTTTTTCTGATGCCAATACTTGCTAACCACTGTGTTTGCACAAATAAGTGTTCTGTAGTTAGTTGGAATAAAACAGATTATCACAAGGTTTTGTAAACTCTAAATCATCCCATAAATGTATAAATAAAATTAGAAAATTAAAATATGCATTAAATGATAATGATTAAATTCAAAATTTAAGAAAACATAAAAAGAGTAACATGAATTATTAATAACCTAAAGCTTTTGAAAATCTAATGAAGTTTATGCATATTCACATTTCATCTTTGTAATAGTTTTAGTTTTGTCTTCATTTATTTATTAAAGAAAATAGGACTCTTCAGAAGCACATGAAATTATAGTCAAAATTTTAGATTTCATTATTTGTATTTTTCCTATAAACCATAGGGTAAGGAAGTATATCTAGTTTAATTCTGTTGTTTGCTAAAGAAACTTCTAAATCTTCATCCATGTAGTGGAGTTACAAAGGAAGAAGATGTCTTGGTTGTTGGTTTTTCTGTTTGTTTTCCCTTGTCTCTTTCCCTCTTCCCCCTCCTCCACCTCCTTTTGCTTTCCTTGTCTTTTGTTCACCCTACAAGCACAGAAATTTCCCAGTGAAGAATTTTTCTGTACATTTAGAAATTTATCAACATGATTTTCCAGTAAAGGCAACAATTTCTCTTTCTCTTACCAAATTTTGGTATGACATTCAGCCGATTTGGGGATTAAGTACACAATAAGTCTTATACCTACAATACATATGTTAGATTTTATGAAATCACAAATGGTTCTTATAAAGGAGAAATTGAATATGAAGATTGGTAGATAGATTTAGGTTCTGGAATGATTACAATATCAGAGTCTGATATCTTCTGTAGAAGTAACTTGAAAATGCCAGAAAGAAGGGTAAAATCCATCTTTATTTTCTTTTTTGGTAAAGTTTAGATATGAGATGTCCCCTAAAAGCTCATGTGTGAAATAAGGCAAGAAAGTTAAGATGTGAAATGATTGGGTTATGAGAGTCTTAATCTAATCAGTGAATGAATCCACTTGAATGGATTAATTGGATGGTGACTGTGAGCAGGTAGGGTGTGGTTGGAAGAGACCAGTCACTGGAGGTGTGCCTTTGGGCTTTATATTGTGTCTGTGGTGGGAGAAGCCTCCCTTCTCTGCTTCCTGATGCCATGTTCTGAGGTGCTTCATACACCATACCCTTCCACCATGATGTTCTCACCTTGGGCCCAGAGCAATTGAGTTGGCCATCTATGGGTGAGACCTCTGACACCATGAGCACTAAATAAACTTTTCCTCCTCCTTAAAATTGTTATTGTTAGATCTTTTGGTCACAGCAGTGAAAAAGCTGACTAAAACAATTCTTCACTGAAACTGCCTAATTTTTAATAATTACAAAATAGATTTAAATTGCATCTATGTAGATCAGAACAAAATTGAGTATTAGTTGAGGTCACTAGATATATCCAGGTAGATAAAATTAGTAAATACACCTTCTGGATGGAAATATTAGTGCTGGTCTCCCTATATCCACCCCCACGAGAATGCATTTCCAGATGGACAGTGAAGAAAGAGGCAGCCCTTTGAATTATTGTTAGAAAATTCCTTGAAAATATTTCAGAGCCCTCAGTAGTGAAATGAATGTTATCAAAAATCCATTAAGAACTGTAGAATATTTAGTTGATTGCAAAAGGAATTTCAGCTTGGTAAAGGCAAGGGCAGTGAATAAAGAATAAATGAATAAAGAATGAATCAGAAGAAATAAGCTGTCTACAATATCTAGTTTTACTACAGAGGCCCAGTCTTCTCTGTCAGGGAAGATGGGAAAAGAAGGCAAAATGGACCTGTGAAGAAATAATAAGATACAGAGTTGATGATGTCTTATCATAAAAAATTTAATGTCATAGCTATGTGTGTATCTCATACTGAATAGCATCTTAAACACAATAGTACCTCTAAGTTATAAAAATGAGCAAAACTATATGTCCACCTTAGGATAAAATATCTGTAATATTAATATATAATCACAATTCAATTTTATTTTATATTCCTGTAGGTATGTCCTTTATCCAAATAAACTGCTAAAAATAAGATTTCCCTTAAAAATCATGTAACAGTCCAGGATTGAAGCAAATCATTTTGCATCCAATTTGATCTGAATCTTTTCCTTAGTATTCTTACATTTTATTTTAGATATAGAAATCCCTTTTTATTTACCAAAGAGTTTTACAAAATGGCTGTACCACCTAAAATGTCTTGAGCAACAATTAATATTCACTAAATTAATTCAATAACTATTTTTTGAGTATCTGCTATAATCCTAACACTATTCTAGGATATCAATGGAATATAACAGTAAATTGTATCTGTCCTTACAGAGTTAGGATTCCTTCATGAAGAGGCAAAAAGTAAATATAATAAATAAACTGATATGGTAGGTTTTGAAAGTGATAACTACTACATTAAAAGAAAAAAATAAGAAGAAATTAAAGAGAAGAAGACTGCTGGGAATGGTGGCATATGCCTGTAATCCCAGTGGGTCAGGAGGCTAAAATAGGAGGATTGTAAGTTCAAAGCCAGACTTAGCAACTCTGCGAGCCCCTGTCTCTAAGTAAAATACAAAATGGGCTATGAATGAGGCTCAGTGGTTGAACACCCCTGAGTTCAATCCCTAGTACCAAGGAGGCAGGGAGAGGAAAGAGAGAGAGAGAGAGAAAAACAAAAGACTAAGAATTGGTGGATTGACAGTGTCATGGTTGTGTGTGTGTGTGCATATATGGTAATTTGCCACTTTTTGTAAGATTGTCAAAGTAGGCTCTATGGAGAGTCTACATTGGAGCTAAGACTTCCAGGAGATGAAGGAAATCTGTAATGTGGATATTATATAATGCTGAGAGTTTGTTACTTACATAATTTATCTCTGGACTCCATGGAAGCCTTGATATTACCCTTTGAAAGAGAAGTAAACAGATTTTTGGTTCTCCTTTTTATCTAAAGCAATATCATGGTAGAGAGAGATTAACTAGACAGACTTCATTCAGAACAAATCAAAATTGTTCATATATTTAGGTGGGCACACACCTTTGTCCAAAGCATATGCATTGGCTTATTCTTTGAGGATTACATTTAAGTATGAGACTAGGGTTTGCTATAGTTGTTACTACTGAGATTTCTATTGTTTAGAATAGAAGGTGGACCCCAGTTCTCTTTGTGGTGTTTTTTCAGCTATGCAGGAGTACAAGCCATGTGTTTGGAAAACAAAAATCTGTCAAATGCATTAGCAGCTTGAAAGTCACTCTCCTAGAGTTGTAGATGTGCATGGGATGTGCAGTATCTGCATTTTTAGTTTCACATTTTGGCCACATTTAGATTTCCCAGTGATATATGAAAAGAAACCAAAGCAATCCCTAATATGAGTTTTTTCCTTTTTTAAGTTTTCCATTTTAAGTAAAGTAGAAACAGCAGTTTTACTGGTTAACTAAAAAGCTTTTGCACATGAGATTGAAATGCATTTAATGGCTTCATTGAAGAAACTACCATCTTCACAATTTATTTAAACTTGATTTATATGTATGCTGCACAGAAATAATGTGACTTGTCTTCTTTTACTTTCTTAGATTTCAAGAAAATGTTTAAAATTTAATTGCTAAGAAGCCAGACACAATGGCATATGCCTGTAATCCCAGCTATTCTAGAGGCTGAGGTGGGAAGATAGCCAGTTTGAGGCCAGCCTCAGTAACATAGAAAGACCTTCTTTCAAAAATAAAAGGGCTAAGGATGCAGCTCTGTGGTTCAATCACCAGTACTACACAAACAAAGTTAATTGTTATTATTGTTTTATAATGTAGTATGATCGCCCTTATTGGAACAGAAATTTATCTCAACTCAAATTATCATTGAATGTCAGTTCTTACTCAGTTGGTACAATGAAAGAAGGAGAACATAAAAAAAGTAATAATTTGGATAAGCAGCTTGGAAATAGGTTGAAATATGACGTGCTCATTAGAAAGTAAAACTGTGGAATAGATTGAAGAACAGAAAATAAAAAATTCCATAGGCCTTCCCCCTACCCTCTCCCTTTCCATGCCACAGACCCTGAGGTTGAGGAGGAAAGAAATTATCAAAGTATGTAGTTGAACTTCTCAACTGTTTGCTTCATATGTTTCTAACTTTTAAAACTTTGAGGATTAGATAGAGAAATAATGGAGGCAAAATGGTTGGCAATTGTTCAATAGGTCCTAAAGGAAGAAATGTATGCTTTCCCTCGTTGCTTTTCCCTTATGAAGCTCAACACTGCTCCAGAGCAGAAAGAAGGGACAGATTTCCTTGGAAGAGTCTCTGGAACCCACCCAGCAACTGGAGCTTCCCTGTGCATTGCTGAAGACAGACTGTGGCTTGGTCCAGAGTCATACATGGGATGCTTTGTTGCTGCCGTCATGGGCATGATCCTTTAAAGACTTTTGCAGTCAAGAAATCTTTAAATAATGTCAATCCAAACCATTCACAATCCCAGAAAGGACATAGGTCAGCTGGGTCAGGAAGGTGATTGTTTAAAATATGAGCTGTTATGACTGACACAGTCTTCCTCTTTTCTGGTCACACAGAGGTGTCTGGACATCAGAGACACACTTGGTGAGAATCACCATTTGACCCATTTCCTTTTCATTATAAATAGAGCTCTGTAGCTTTGTGTACATCCTCGGTAGGAAGTTCAGGAAAGAGAGCTAAAACAAAAGTGCTATCTTTTTAATAAGCATATGGTTGAACTAGTTATTTTCTTCCTTCATTCCCTTATGCATTCATCCATGCTACAAAGATATTAGGTGGAAAGCTTGCTGAGATGAGCCGTTGCTCTGGCTCCCAAGGAATTCACAGTCCAATGGGGGGAAATGATGTGAATACACACTCATCTGTTAAGAGATTTAACATTCTTATAACACAGGAACACTTTACATTATGTGTGCAAGGAAGAATTTTAGTTAACTTTTAAAAATTAATAGCACTTGTGATGCTTCTACATTTTAGTTGTAATGCATAATTGTGCTATGAACAGAGCTGTACAAATATTTCCTTTAGTTTCTGCAAGTGAGAACTTTAGCTGTGTGATCTAGAATTGCCTATCTCTGGGTCAGTCCAAAGGTTTCAATGTGGCCATGTCTATACACGCTTTTCTGCATACAAAAAAATACTGTATATGAGGAAATGGAGAGGCAGGGCGTAGCCCATAGCTGGCAAACAGCCATTTGGAAAACTTTGCAATTGTCTATTATAATAAGATGGTGGATTTGGTCTGCCATCTAGTGATTAAGAACTGAACTTTGACAATCAAATTTAAAAACATAAGATTTACAAAAGACAAATCTATGAGAATATGGAATGTATAGGACAATTGGGTTGATTTCAAATAAAGTAAAGTCAGATAAAATACATCTCTTCTAAGATGCCAGTGCCGGGAGTTTCATGGAGAAGTTACCATGGATTCAATGTCAAGTTAGGGAAAAAGAATCTTGTAGTTTGGAAGATAAAATTTGCAAGTACAACACAGAATCTACAAAATAGAGAAAATATTATCAGATTTCTACCTGTCCTTCAAACTTTTGGGAAAGTTAACCGGAAATAGAAAAAGAATAGCAGAAAACTGCAGTTTTGGAGCTCTTTTTCATGCTGTATAAAATATTTGTTGACTCAAATACTTTAAGTTATCATGTATTTTTCAAGTTCTGGGCCTTAGATGGAGGCTTTAGATGTCAACTTGGGTTAATTTTTTTTTTTGGTACCGGGGATTGAACTCAGGGGTACTTGACTACTGAGCCACATCCCCAGCCCTATTTTGTGTTTTATGTAGAGACAGGGCCTCGCTGAGTTGCTCAGCGCCTTACCTTTGCTGAGGCTGGCTTGAACTCAGGATTCTCCTGTCTTAGTCTCCCAAGCTGCTGTGATTACAGGCGTGAGCCACAGCACCCAGCTAACGTGGATTAATTTTATGATTTGAGTAGAGGAGTCAAGAGGACAATATTGAATTTCTGAGAATATTATGTGAAGATTCTTAGAAAAATTATGATTGTAATAATTTTTTTTTCTATTTGCCTCAACAAATATTTTCAGTGAATAGTGTGTACAGCTTCTGAAAATTTGTTTTTTTTCTGTTATGTTTGATAACATGTATTTAAATGCAACTTTTGAGAAAAATAAATAAAAATTAAAATTAAAAAAAAAAAGATTCTTAGTTACATTTATTTTACTGTGAAATAGTAATAGTAATTATGTCACTACAACTTCACTGCAATTTTTTTCAACAAATTGGCTGCAATTTTATTTTACTTTTCATTTAAATAAACATCTATATAGAAAAAAAAGGGATGATCTAATCATATGGTACATAACTACCATGTGGAAACATGAAAACTGGTGGACACCCTATATTTTCTATCCACTGTTTCTTTGCATGTCTTTCATTCAGACATGAACGGTGAGAGTTTGCTGAGTTTTCGAGCCCTCTGTGATGTGTATATATTCTTGTGTGAGTCAAGAGAAGGCAGTGAATGTGGTTTTTCATCTCCTTGCCATTTAAAAGCATTCCAACTAAATTTCCACATCATCTTAAATTTAATTATAAATTCTCAGGGGAGAGAGACCAGGGATGAATCAGACTATAAAACTACCTTTTAACATTCCCATTTAAAAGAAGTAATACAGTGACCCATTTCTTTGTTCCTTGGGTTTAGGTCACCTTGTCCTAAATTTCCCAGAAGAAACTGCCCTTCTATGGTTAGCACAGGACTGAGAGAGTGTATTTTTTTTAATTCAATCCGGAAGGATCCATGAAGAACAGCATTAAGTTACTCCCTGAAAAGTTTCTCACACATTTTAATGATGTCTACTTGGCACCCTTATTGTATGCCATATTGTTTTTGTTTTGTGTATTCTCTATCCCCAATATCTATTTCATCAGTGATATAGCATATGTCCACATGTCTCCAATGATCTTATATTTTATTATAATAATAAATTTTATATTATAATTTTAAAAATATGTCACTTTTATTCAATTAATATTTCTAGAATTATATTTATATATTATTTTTATTTGTTATATAAATAAATGTAATACTCCACAAAGCTATATATGCTATAATCACTATTTTATATATAATATGTTACATACATTACATTCCACAATGGTAATACATATTTTTGAGGACCTAACACATATGCTTTCAATATTTTGCATGTTCACTGCTAGGCACTTACCCACTTACCTCTCCATAAATGTGTGTGAACGTTAACCCCGTCCCCACACCTGCTGCCACCCAGGGTGTGGAAGGGAGGAACAAGCTAACTGTACTTACAGTGTTTCACATTTTTCAGACAGTGGAATTTAACACTTGTGAATTGATATGACTTTCTCAATCATAAAACTGAATGAACAAAGTTATTTTTAACTTATTTCTTAGTTGCTTAATTATAACTTTTCAAATAACTATGGATGTACCCCTACCACACACACTGTTTTTTTTATGCAGGTCATGTTTTTGGAAATATTTGTCATGGAACCACATGGTTTTAAAATGATTATTTATCTAATCATCATGCTACTTATTTGATATTTACATTTCTTATTGTTTTTCATAATAGCCTTGCAGAAAAGCATATAAAAACACGAGTCCTCTTTTCCTCTTGGTTTTGAATGCCTCTAGTAGCATTGTGTATATAAAGCTGATATTTTGTTGCTTAGCTGTGTATCATGTGGTAATAGTCTTTTGATGAAGATGAAACAGATTAGGAAGTGTGCCCTTCTTATAAAATAGCTTACAAACTGTGTATATGTAGGATTATGTTTTGAAATGATTTTCATTTGCCAAATATCTCTCATGACAGAACAAATGTATAAAGTGAAGTATTCCATAAAGCAGTGAGAAAAATGTTTTACTGGTTTTGTTGAGATATAGTTGCTAAATATGAATCGTATAAGGTATGTTCTCGGGTTAACATGGCTATCCTAACCTTAAATCATTTTCATTTAGTTCTGCATTATCATTTGAGTATATTTATATTTCAAATAATATCTTTCAAAAATTGATTACAAACATATATTTAAATTTCATTTTTTTCACAGCCCAAAGTTAATACTGTGTGATTAAGTTAGTGAATCATTGTGTCAGATTCATTCTGTTGACATAATTTTCCTGTGTACATATATGAATACTACGCAGTGAATCCCACCATCATGTGTATCCATAAAAATGTGATTCTAAATAGAATAAGATATATTCCATTCTTGTATAATTATATCAAAATGGATATTCTACTGTTATGTATAACTAAAAAGAACCAATAAACTTAAAAAAACACAAAAATAAAACAAAAGCCTGATTATAAAAAAATGTTAGTAAATCATTATTTAGATTCCCTCCTTCCATTTCCATTTGACAAGTGTTAAGTGGAGGTTCTGCTAAAGGTGTGGTGTCATGCATTGGAAATGCCGTGAGGAATAAGGTATACCTGGTCCATAACTATATGGTGTTTACTATATAGTGGTGGACAAAAGAAAATAAAGTGAAGATAATTTAGATCATTCTAATTATAATAAATTTCAATAGGGCAGTGATGGTTGCCTATCTGTTCATTTTTTTAGTAACTCTTCAGTCATCTTGCATCTGTATGCAAGAATGAATGAGTGGCTGAATGAATGCATTAAACAGTAATGGGAGCATATTGATGCAGTAAAGAAGGCCTAATTCATATTGGGTAGTCAGGAAAGTATTTTGGGGAAAGGTGACAAGCAAGCCACGACAGCTGGCCATAAAAGCCTGGGATGAAAAAAATAAGTAGTACCAGGCAACAGATCAATTTGTGCAAGGGCAGGAAAGGAAAACCTTCACCTTGATAGAAGTATTTTTAAGTAGATGGGAAGCTCCTGAATGATGTAAGCAAGGATAGTATGATCAGCTTTATGTGTTAAAATACTGCTATTTGGTTTCTTTTAAAAATCACAAAGTTAAGGACACAATGTATGTATTTACTTGATATTAATGAAGAACAGAATTATTACTACTATGTATGCACATGTGTATATATTTTCTGAATTTTCTTTAACTTTTTTTTAAATATAGAAAAGTATTGGGCGGATATTACATAATAACACTATATTATTTTGGTTATAACTTTCCTTAGTTAATTTCAATGCAAAAATAATGGATTCATTATCTGTATAAATTTTGCATTTGTTACAATTTAGTAAGTACCTTTAGTTTAGGCTGACTAATGGAAATCTAGTCCATGAAATAGGAAGTTATTATTCTTTTTTTTTTTCACTTTATGTTTGAAATAATTTTAATAAGCCCACACAATTTTCTTGGAAGTTTTCTCCTTGGTGCATTCATACATATGGTCTCCTGATCTACAGTTTACTGATCTAAAATTTCTAGTGAGTTGAAGGTCATATAGAGTTCACCATAAAATAAAATTTCATATTCTCTTTTGAAATATTATTTTTCTCTCCCTTTTCAAGTGGTTTGTTTTTGTCTCTCTTCACTAATCTAATATTTGTTTATTTAAATCATTAAAAATACAGCCTTATAGGGAGAATTATCTGGTTAAGAAGTACACCTAGTTTGGATCATTTTTTTTCTTCCCCATCATGGGAGGATGTAAGTATTATCATTATTTGATGATGAATTACACCATCAGATGTAACTGCTAAGTAGAACAAGTTATCTCTGTATTGTCCCCTTGGGAGGTTACATCTTAGCCCAGAATTTTTTAGAATTCCCCAAATGACTCATAATCATAAACATTTTCCAAATTCCAAAATTTCAGATTACTAACCTCCTTTTTTTCTTCTTATTTTAGATGAAGGTGGTTATGAAGAGACCTGCAATCAAAATGGTCATATATACTTAAACAAAGACATTTGGAAGCCTGCTCCTTGTGACATCTGTGTCTGTGACAGAGGAGCCATTCTCTGTGACAAGATACAGTGCGAGGAAGATCTCCCCTGTGCTGATTCTGTGATTCCCCCTGGGGAGTGCTGTCCTGTCTGTCCAGGGGTGTCTGGAGGTGGAAACACCAATATTGGTAAGGGTCAGCTGAGAATCGAGCTCGGGAGTCACCTTTCTAGTTTCAGTGTTCTTTGTTCTTAGGGTTCAACAATCCAAGAGAATAACTAAAGTAATTTATTCAGTGGCTTCTGGGGTTAATGATTTTGCTTTCCTACCTTCACATTATGTAGACACAGACAGTAATTTCTTGTCTTCATAAATATGTAGAGGAATTTTTTGCTGAATTTTGAGTGATTATGTCTAAATTAAGAATTCCTTGTACCTCTTAAGATAGACATTTGTTACTGTATCCACAATGGATACAGAAAAGAAAATGTTTCTTTTTTTTCTTTACTTTCCCTCCCTCCCTTCCTCCTTTTTTTGGTACTGGGAATTGAACCCAGTGGTGCTCAACTGCTAAGCCCTTTTTTTAAATTTTATTTAAAGACAGGGTCTTGCTAAGTTGCTTAGGGCCTCACTAAATTTCTGAGGCTGGCTTTGAACTCATGATCCTCTTGCCTCAGCCTCCTAAAAGGCTGGGATTACCAAGAGGCATGTGCCACCGCATCCAGCAAGTGTTTGGTTTTCTATGAGATCCTTTAATGCTCAAGAGGAGATCTAAAGAAACACATTTATCTTCCCAGGTACCAGCGATTCTCTAGGAAATAGAATAATTATTCCTAATGTAATTTAGTGCCAGAGTACCTTCTATTTCATTGATTTGTAAATGAAACTGCTTTTTTTACGTTGCTAAGATAAGAGAATGGAATGGATTTCCAGAAGATAAGAACAATATAAATTGCTGGTTTAAAAAACATTTTTGAAGAAAAAGTGTCTATGTTTAGCAGATAGTACATATTTGATTAAGAATACATATATTAAAGAGATTTGCAGGGCTGGGGCTGGGGCCCAGTGGAAGAGTGCTTGCCTCGCACACGTGAGGCCCTGGGTTCGATCCTCAGCACCACATAAAAATAAATAAAGACATTTGTGTCCATCTACAACTAAAAAAAAAAAAAAATTACAAAAAAAGAGATTTGCACATAAGGAAAATAAGTTCATGTTTATCTTTTCATTAACTAGGTAAGATTGATATTAAATTTACCCCTTCTCTTCTTGGATATCATTCAATAGTAACAGTGTACCTTGAACAAATGCCTAAACTAAATTTTCAGCACTGTGATTAAAAAAATCATAGGGAGAGTTAAAAACAAGACATTATTTGGGCTACCTGAAGCAGATACAGTCTTCAGATAAGCCTAGAAATGAAGTAACATTAAACCTGTGGGTTTAAGTAAAGAGTAAGTGGGAACAATGTTGGGAAATACCAGAGATCAGCAAAACATACAACTTCCTGAAAATAGCTGGTCTAGAAAAGTGTAATACATTCCAAGATGAATGATGAATAGCTCCTGACAACAGTTTTATACAAATAAACTATGAGTAAAAAGGAAATTGAGTTCAGTTAAATTTATAAGAGTTAAGAACGCACTGGTAAATGTGATATCATAGACCAGTTGAAGAATGTCTTTTACATATAAAAAATTCTAGATATAAATAATTAAAATATCAATGATATTTTCCCCTAGCTATATCCTCAACCTCAGTGTGTTTTTAAAAGTAGAACATGAGGGGCTCAGGAGTATAGCTCAGCAGAACATTTGCCTAGAATATGTGAGGCCTTGGGTTTGATCCCCAACACTCAGATTAAAAAAGAAAAAAAAAAAATAAACATAGGACAATAAGATAACTAACATTTTTTTAAAAAGGAAATGCAATAGTTCTTCAATATGACTACTGCCAAATTATAATCAAATAATTATAAATTAAAACTATACTGAGCTATCATATTTTGCATACCAGATTGACCAAAATCAAAATGTTTGCTTGCACATTGGGTAATGCCTGTGGAGAAATATGTGCATTGATTGTGGGAGTACAAAGTAGTCAACCTCTGTAAAAGGAATACTGGTAATATATTGTATTATAAAGGCTTATACCCTTGGACTCAAAAGAGTATTAGGAGTTTATTCTATAAATGTACTTGCATGTGGCCACGTATATAACTATTATTTGTTATAGCATTATTTATAATAGTATGATTATAAATCCTAGCTTGCCTATGAAAACCCCAGATTACACCAACTTTCTTGGCATAGTAAATAATAGCTCTCACTTTCATACTTCAAACTGTCCTTATTGAGTAATAAATTAGCAAAAGATTAGAAACAACACAAATATCCATCATGACACATCAAGAGAATGTCAGTTTAATAGATTGCATTAGATTTATACAATGGAATCCTGAAATTTTTTAAAGTAAAAACAAGGAAACCATTCATTTATCTGTGAAGATCTCTAAGGTTTAAATAGCTCTGAGATATACAGACAAGTGAAAGAGAGTATTGAAAAATAGAACAAACTTATATATGCAAGAAAAAATTTGAAAACAATATACAACAAAAGTAACTGACTTCTAATGGGGGGCAAAACAAAGAGGTGATAGAACAGAAGGTTTTTCACTGTGTAACTGGACACTTTTAGTACATTTTTGAGTTTAAAATATGAATGAATAACTGTTTTCATTAATTAGACTAAAACAATAGAGAACATTGATTATAAATAATTCATAGTAACTTTGTATGCAATTTTGTAATTCAACTAACTTTAAATGTCATATAAATGATGTGAAGAATATCAACATCATGTCAGAATTTTCCAAGAGGATGTATCGTTTTGAATTTGATGGAAGTATTGATTCATACCAACTTTTGAGTTCTGCCTACTGGTGGTAGAACCATTTGTTTGCATTAAATTTTGAATGCACAAGAATGCTATTAAATATTCAGCATGTTCTCAATGATTGTTTCACCACAAAATAACATGTTTATTCTTTTCTTTTTCTAGGCAGAGGAAGAAAGGTAAGTTTCACTCTGCATAGTTTCTTTTTCATAAGCAAAATTCTTTCTAATACTATCCACATAGAACTGTGCTCTGAAATGTGCAAAAACCTTCTGTAAAGTACAAAGAACCATGCAAATTCATTGTGAAAAATAAATGAGCACAGTCCAGCTACTGTGCTTATAGACTACAAGTGCTTCAATTACAGTTAGTTTTTGTTCTTGTATCTGTTTCTGCCAGAAAGTTGTGAACTCTATAGGCACTGAGAACATGATTTATCAAGCTTTATACTTCTTATACTTATCACTGTTCTTGGTGTGTATTTTACACATATGAGAAGCTCAATACATATTTGATGGAAGAAAGGAAGGAAGAACAGGAGGATGAAAGAAAGGAAGGAAGGAATAAGGAATGTCAGTTCTACTTTGGTAGAGTTGTGGCTCTTTTTTCATTGTTTGAGAAGTTGAGAAATTTTACCAAAACATGTAGCTTACCCTCTTCTGCCCTGCCTACCGTCAGGGAGGTTAAACTGTAATCCTGGAGGGAAGCTTTACAGTCCTGAAGACCAAAGTTGGAGACACTCAGAACCCTAGTGCAGCAGACCAGCGTGGCTTGTCATCAGGATCCAATCTCATCAAGTTCCTTTTCCCTTGCCATTGTTCCCAGCTTCCTAATTTTTTTTTTTTTTTTAGAAGTTATGGTATTTGCTTCAATCTTATCCAAATATGATTGCCCCAGGGAACAAGAAATGAGCAATGACTCTAATTTGCATGACAGATATTAGATGACCAGCTAATTTAAATTTTATTTACTTTTGCACAGAATGGAACTTAAAGTGTTTTATCAGATAATCAGACAAAGCAATGCTATAGCTTCATGATAAATGAGAATGGTGCTGTCTGGGCCAGATGGTGACCAACTTAACACTTTTTGGTTCAGAAAGAAATACCATAAAAGTATCTTACTTGGAATAAATTCAAGTAAAGTTATTTACATATGAATATTTATCAGAGAAGAGGAATTGCATATACTTACTCTAATTTATATATGAAAGCTAGAATAAATTGAAACTTAAAAGATTGATTCAAGCTTTAAGCAAACTAAATAGATAGATGAAAGATGGATAGATAGATAAATGACATAAAGATAGATCAATCTATGAAATAGGAAAAAGAAAATAATAACAAAGTAAGAACTACCTGTAATAATCAGTTTAATTTGATTAGTAGTTACCCAACTTACTGAGAGGCATCTGGTAGGCTGTGTCATTCACACCTTTTTCTAAAGGCAGTATGGGACAGCTGAGAGGAGATGCTCAGAGTAGCTGCCAATTCACCATACTCACACTGCCAATTCACATACTCATTATGTGCCACTATCTGGCTTGCCTGATTTCATTTATTATCAGGTATGATCAGAAACAGCAGAGCAGAGCAATGCTATAAAAATTCAGTTTGCTCTTGGTTTATATCCACATTGGTTTTTACTTATGACTCTCATTCACTAATTCAAGTTAACCCCAATTACTTAGCCTTTTAAAATGTCTTTTTATGAGGCAAATAATACAGATGATGCAAGGGTGGAAAAAACACTGTTTGTGCCTCCATAGTAAGACATCCTATGACAATTATGAAATATGTCCACAGGGGATTAATTGATCAGTAAATTGAATTTTCATCTGAAATCTGAGTAAACTTTGTTTCTCAGTGAATATGAAAATTAAATTCTGTAAAACTTTAGACAAGTCCTCATTTCAAATAAAGTAATGTATTCAAAACCCATATTAATAAAAGCAGTGAAAATAAATATTTACATCTGTGGCTTATGTCCAAAACAAGAGGTTCATGCAATCATTGGGAAGTTTATTATCAGAAATTGATAAATGAACACTTAATTTTATCATGGAACAATGGAATGCATACATAAGATATAAAAAAGCCTATTATTTACTTAAAACATATATTAGAGAATTTCATAATCTAAATACAAGCAAGAGTAACATCTGCAATTTGTGTGTGGGTTTCTTATAATGGAAATTTTACCATTATCTTTTCAGGCTATTCCATTTCTCTCACTTTGGCTAAAATCTTTTTTTCCCTTTTTTTAGTTGTTTTTCTAGACTTATTCCAGAAGGAACATTTTTTTTCAACATTGTTCTCATGAGGTTCTTCATTCATTTGAATACAGATTAATGTACCCTTTCTAAACAAATCAAAATGTTTCAGAATTTCAAAGAAATCTCTTGCCATCTCTATATGGAATGCCAGGATGTTATCAGTGGTTATCTCCTGGGTGTTGAGGAGAATGTTTAGTTTTTACTTCTAAAAATTCCCTATTATGAACACATATAATTTTTAATCAGACAAAAGAATTACATGTGAAAAGAAGAAATTAAACACACAAGAGCTCATTCACTACATTTTGGATGTATAATTGTTGAATTCATATGCATGCACTCTCTCCAATTGTCTAATGAAAGAAATCATTTCATTAAATGTTAATAGAAATTAATATATTCAAGAAGAATTTATAGAGAACTTCTATATGCCACACTGAAGATTTAGAATAAAGCAGGACAAAATAATGTCCTTCAGAAGAATAAAATCTTTCTCTTTCTTTTGGGAGAGTGTACCAGGGATTGAATTCAGGAGCACTCAACCACCGAGCCACATCTCCAGCCCTATTTTATATTTTATTTAGAGACAGGGTCTTACTGAGTTGCTTAGCACCTCACTCTTGCTGAGATTGGCTTTGAACTCATGATCCTCCTGCCTCAGCCTCCCTAGCTGCTGAGATTACAGGTCTGTGCCACCACACCTGGCTATAAAATCTCTTTTAAGACAACTCCTGATATAAATAAAATGAATTAATATGTGATAAAATAGAAGAATATAAGTTATAATTCATCCAACATTATTTAACTCATCCAATATTATTTAAACTATGTGATATCATGCAATGTTTGTACAAATTTTGAAATTCTAAAGTTCTAGGAATCAAAAGAAATTCCATCTCTATTTGCTATATCTGTTATGAAAGCAAATAAACTGACTTGACTTTATGTATTTTATGTTATGATAGTCTCTTGTTTTATTTTTTATTTTCCTATTCAAATGATGTTTATTTAACTAGGACTATTACACTTCTGTTTTTATAAAGTTAGCATACTTTTTCTTGCTATTTTTAATATTTTTCCATGATTTCTACAAAAGGAAACCAAGTGGCTCAGGAGTAGCATCTCACAAGTTACTGAAAACCATGTATTATATAATGAGAGTGAAATTCAAGTATACAAACATTTCTGCATTTTCCTTTGTATATTTAATCTTTGGGTAATCAATTATTTCTTGCTCTTGTTGACTCTTTGGATTTGATCCTTATGAAAACTGAAGTGAACCAACTTTATACCTTCCAAGCTTGTTGTATTAAATTTTTTCCATGTTCTTCAGATGAGTTGTAATTTTTTTCATGAATAATGTCTGACTAAATATCCAAAACAGATTATTTATTTCCTTTTCTCATGTCATGTTTTACATTTCTTAGAAATTGAGTGTTCATATGGCATATTCTGGTATTACATACTCATTCATACCCAACAAGACATGATAGTTTACTGACTGAACTTTCCCCCTCACTTCTCAGGGACAAAAAGGAGAACCAGGATTAGTGCCTGTTGTAAGTATATGTATATACATTGTTTTCAAATGTAACTATAATATAGTCATATATTGTTTCTTCCTCTTAAAATGGAAATTGTTTTATTACTGAACTTGTAGTAGTGCACAAGAAAGCCAAAATAGATTAAATTTAAAATTAAATACACAGCATTTAATTTAATGCTGTGTATTTCTACTTTTTATAGTTCTATGACTAAAGGTACAAAAATCAGAGTTTTGTACAATTCAGTATCTTGCATGCAGATACATATACATTGATAGATAGTATTACTATAGTAATACTATACTATAGTATTACTATAGTAATACTGCAATTTGGGAAATATGTCATGTTTTGATCCTGATTGACATCCCATTTTATGTAAGAATTTTTGCTACTTCTTTAAATTATAGATGATCAATAATATATTATCAAGTAGGATAAAAGTTCTTCAATCACCATTCTTACTGATTTTAAAGGGATTATAATCTGTCAGGACACAAAATTATACACATTGATTTATTTGGCAGTGTCTGCATTTTTGCTTTGCTTTTAAATCTGCTAATTTTTCACAATGATTGCCTAAAAATAATCTTTCAATCGTTTTTGCACTTTTGGGTATTCACTGTCTCTGGTGCTGAATGTTCTACAAATGTTTGTTTAAGATGCATTTAAGGAAACAAGTGTTAAGAAGGTAAGTAATTGTTTAGGGTCAATCCAGGTGGTAAGGAGTTGTGTCAGGATTTGAACTCAGCCCTCTTGGCCCTGGCAGTGGTACTCTTAATCACTATACCAGTACTGCTTCCTATATTGGAATTTAAATTAGATAATATTTCAATTGGTAAAGCTGGGAGGAAATGGTATTAATTGATAGCATCAATTTGTTTAAATAGAATTCATGGTGCCTTTGCAATTTTATAGTTATTCCTGTTCATGACCATTGACTTTTCTGAATCTTGGTATAAACTTAACAGATTTTCTTGTTTATTGTTTAGGTAACAGGCATACGAGGTCGTCCTGGGCCTGCAGTAAGTAGTTTCCTTCAGTATTTATGATACTGTTGTACTTTTTGAGATACTGAAAATCTTTGTTAACATTGAAATTATTTTTCAAAGGTAAATGTGGCAGATCTTGTTAGTTGTACTCATGGCCTCAGACAGTATTTTTAATAATCATTGAGCTCTTGTGACCCACAAGCTCTCATCATATATACAAGGTAACAAGCCACAAATAATCATCTTCTTTTGAGGAGAGTTTAAGGATCATGATGTAACAATGGCAATCTGCTGGTGAACAACAATATTGTTAAATGTCTTTACCAGGTGCAGCTGCTCCTCCATGTACAAAGGGTTATGTCTCAATAAATGCATAATGCATATGTTGAACATATTATGCATTGAAAATGCATTTAATATACTGGCTTCTTGAGCATCCCAGCTTAGTGCAGTTTGCTGTGGAGTATCCGATGTTCCCCTTGTGATCACGTTACTGACTGATGCCGTCCAGCATCATCAAAGGGTATCATACTCCACAACACCAGCCCAAGAAAAGATCAAAATTCAAGATACTGAAAATCTTTATAGATATAACATCCACGAGAAGATGACAGGATGTAAGACAATGATACTTGGTTTCTCGAAATGATTTGCCTTGAACCATCTTCAAGTTTAGGTATTCCTTCTCAGTAAGGAATGATACATAGGATATAACTTAATTCTACAATTGATGAAGTTGATACATTCTCATGTGTTAACATTGCTTATTGGTTGTGTGAAAGACAAAACAATCTATTATTAATTTTAGATTGCCCTTGTTCATAGAAACCAGGGTATTCTTGTCTATTGTTGAACTATGATCAGGGTAGACTACTATTACCTACTTAAATCATATATTGCTGTAGAATTTTACAAATTACATATCAAAATACCATATTTTTGATTTTGCATAAAAAACTATATCTGTTTTGGATTACTAGCTTGTTTAGAGTTAACTAGATGGAAACAACCCCCCCCCACATACCCCATGTAAATATTAAGTAAAATACATACCCCATGTTGTATTTCAAGTAAAATATTAATAAAAAACTTTAACATACCCTCTATAATCCTTCAGAAGCTTTTGCTTCTAAACATACTGTTGAATCAAACATGGTGGCATGCACTTATAATTTAAGATACTTAGTAGGCTGAGGCAGGAGGACTGTCTGAACCCAGGCATTTGGGACCTGGTCATCATAACAAGACCTTGTCTCTCTCTCTCAAAAAAAAAAAAAAAAAAAAAAGAAAGAAACAAAAATGATAAATACAACAACAAACAATGCTATTTAGTGAATTGGGTAAATGTGGAATCTAAATTTATTTATCTAAATTTATTTAAATAAATTTATTTATCTATAAATCTAATCTTTATAACTATTATTTTTTTCTGTATATAAAGAAAAAAATAACCCTGACAATTACCATTTCCCTGAAAGAACAACAACAAAACAAAGAAAAAAACCTATTTTAAGATATCAGTATAATAAGACCACTTTTGAAATATAATAGTCATTTATTATTTTTAGGGAGAAATGAAGGTAATTATGATTTGGAAAATTATAATTAGGTCTTAAATATACAATGGAAATGATATAATATTTAAAGTTAAGTGAAAGAATATCAATGTATAGAAATCAGTCACAGGCTAAATGGCTGTTTCTTTTGCTTTCATCAGAAGCTTGAAAAGTGATGAACAGTTCTGAGTATCACATACATTTTTAATTCATACATTCCCTTAGATAATTGATAATTTCTCCAAATCTGAACTGTAAGTTTTTGTGCCCAGAATTTAATGGTAAAAGCTTTATCTGGTAGAAGATAGCAAAAGCAATCTTTAAAAATTTAAAATTACCAGTCAAGCTAATATATTTAGCTTGTTGAGCTCCCTGATGCCATAATGTGGCACTAATTCTTTAAAGACATTCAACTTCACTGCTAAGATAAATGGTCCTTCTATGCATACAGAATTTCCATAGGTGCATGGCATCGTTCGCCGGTCTTCAACTGCCCTGAACATTTTCCAATTTCATTTTATCAAAAAAAGTCTTGAAAACAAAGACGCTCAAAGTATAAATGTTTACATACCTAATCATCATTTCTGTTTCAGGGACCTCCAGGATCCCAAGGACCAAGAGGAGAGCGAGGCCCCAAAGGAAGACCTGTAAGTTGACAAGGAACTTCCTTTTTGTAAAGTGTTCTAAGCAGGCTCCTCTATGCCATGCTTCCTGAGGGTAGCAAGGGCACAACTCTCTCTCTTTCTTGTATGTTACCACTAAGATGTAATGTCTTTCACATATTGAATAACTGGATTAATTTATGTATTGCTATTATTATCCCACATTTCCATCAGGAAAAAAAATATGTTGCTTGATTTCTCTCTGATGGTGTCTACTAGAACCTAATTCTCAAGGTGTTTTAAATATGTATTTACCCATATATAAATGGGAAAAATAGACAAGCAAGGAAGCAACAGACAACTTTGAATATATGAGGGAGGACAAAATGTATTTTATATCATGTCTCCAGGCACTTTTGCTGCTGGCTTCACCTTGTTACTGTTTTAGGCTTCTGCTCTGTTCAAGTGCAGGGGGAAGTTGCTATGAGAATAGTAGTCAGACTTCCAGAATTCCTTGTCAGTATCCAGTGGGTCCACTCCCCAACCCTCTTGCTTTTCTTCTCTTCCATCCTAGCATGTGATGCAGTTCATTTCCTTTCTTGGTTAGGCCTGAGGCAGTCAATGCTAATTGGGTATGAGTGTGTGTGTGTGTGTGTGTGTGTGTGTGTGTGAGTTTGAAAAGAGTGGAGAATAGTTATTTAGGAGGAAGTAAGACAATCCTGCCAGATAGCCAAGCAGGGAATCTCTTCCTCTTTTAATCCTAGCCAGCATTGTGGTGATGGCAAAGGTTTAACCATTGGCTGTCTTTAAAACTAAATTTTTCTTTATTGCTGTGACAATATAGACTAGTATTAGAATAGTATAGAGTAGTATTAGAGTCATAAATACCTCGATTTTTTAAATAGTACTGGGGATCAAATCCCCGGGGCTCTATTACTGAGCTACATTCCCAGTCCTTTAATTGATGATGAGGATGTGGGGCAGGGTACACTTTTACATTGTCAATGGGAATACAAATTAGCATAACCACTTTGGAAAGCATTCTAGTGATTCCTTAAAGGACTAGGAATGGATCCACCATAGGACCCAACTATTCCACCCCTTGGTATTTATCCAAAAGATCTAAAATCAATATTATAGCAATACCTGCACTGTTTATAGCAGGGCAAGTCACAATAGCCAAATTATAGAACCAGCCTAGACACCCATTAACAGATGAATGGATAAACAAAAGTATAGTATATATACACTATGGTGTTTTACTCAGTTATGAAGATGAATGAAATTATGTCATTTGTAGGAAACTGGAGAACATCATGCTAAATGAAATAAGCTAGACTCAGGAAGTCAAGGGTTGAATATTTTCTCTCATATGAGAAAGCTAGGGAGAGAAACGAGGGGAAATAAAGAGGAGAACCTCATGAAAGTAGAGGGGAGACCAATAGAATAGAGGAAGGGGATGTAGAGGGAAGGAGGAGGGGAGGGCATAAGGAAGCACTGGAGACTGAAATCTACCAAATTATGCTAGGTCTATGTATGCATACACTACAATGAACCATATAATTATAATGCACTGAGTAAAATGACAATCACGGTAACAGAAGGGAGATCAATAGAGTAGAGCAAGTGAATCATGGAACGGAGGAGGAGAGGGAAAGGGAAGGTACTGGGTAATAAGATGGATCAAACTATGTGCAAATACAAATATGGCAAAATGAATTCCACTATGGTGTATAGTTATAGTGCACCAATAAACAAGAATAGTCAGCGAAAAGGAAAAAAAATCATGAGTTCTATTTTTCTCCTCCTATATCCATTATCATCCAAAGTTCAGAAGGCTCATGATGTGCCGTACAGTTTCTCAACCTCAACACTATTGATATTTTTGGCCAGGTAACTCCTTATCCACGGCAAGGTATTTTGCAGCTTTATCCACTAGATGCCAGTAGCAGCTCCCAATCCTATGAAGTTGTAACAACTAAAAAAATGTCTCTTGATGTTGCCAGATCCAAGCAAAATTGGTCTGGGCTGAGAACTACTGGTACTGAGACACTCTGATGAAGCTTTTAGCACTAACCAACAATCATCATGACTGTCTCTCATCACAAGTCCTTAGTTTTCTGTATACTATCCAGGTTAATCCACAGTGACAAACTATCACCTATCAGGAGACAGTCAATGGTATACTGAGTTCCAATTGCATGTGACACTTAACCTCTATAGGTATCAGTTTTCTCGTCTGTAAAATGGGAAATGTACTAGCTACCAGATAAACATTCTATAGTGTGTGTGTGTGTGTGTGTGTGTGTGAGAGAGAGAGAGAGAGAGAGAGAGAGAGAGAGTGCACATGTATGTTTGTGTTAATTGTGATACAATTAACCAGCGGCAAACAAAATTGATTCTGGATCATTAGTATCTTTTCTCCTGTAAACGTTTAAAGGCCGCCACCTAGTGGCCATCTGCAAGTACTTTTTATTGTAGATTGTAGCCAGAGATTAATATTAGAGTCTCCTGGGGGATGGGAGAAAATGATGAGAACATTTACCTTAATAAAAGAATTATGTGATTCAGTTCATTCTGAAATATAAAATGTGTTTTTAATAGATTACCAAATCGTAACTTATTTGCAATATTTATCAGTAAAATGCTCAATATTATATATATTTTTCTTATTCTCACTTGCAATCTTCTTTATGTTCACTTAACTTTGGATAACTTTCACTATTGGTTTTTATTAGCTTTTATGTCAGTTTGTATATAATTAATACATGTATGCTATTTAAAGTGAATTCCATGAAGGAACAGATGGACCATCAGTGAAAATGTGGGTTGTTTTCAGATGAAACTTTCAATATTAATCATCAAAAATTAGAGAAATGCACAAGCTATTTTTGAGAACTAATATTATCCAAACTACTGAATATTCACATGGACGCTAAATGTAATTTTACAGTTTGCTTTTGGAAATGTCATTGGGAACAGAGATTATGTTTTAGGTCGCTTTTTGTATATTTTAATAGCAGGTTATCATTTAGCAAGTGAATATTGCAAAAGCACAGTAAGAGTTTCCCACACCGGGCTCTAGGAGTATGTCACACTTTGTGCCACCACTGAGAATGCACATTCAAGAGTGTCCACATCCATATGGTGAAGGTGTCCTAGATAGCAATTGAAATAAACCTCTACTATGTGTAAGGAAAAGAGTGAAGTGCATTATCAGCAGTTTAGGAGTCAGAACTGATTTGATTTTTAAAATATGAGAATAATTTTCCAAGAAATTATTTCTTAAAATGCAAAATCTTAAGGCTAATTTTTTCTACTTCTACTTGAAAATATAAATTTGCTTATTTATCTTGCTATTCCAAGAAATAAGCACATCTATATTAATACTTGGATATATTAAAATATCTTAATCTACTTTATGAGTAGCTATTACACAACCCTCCCCCAAGTCATCATATAGGAACTGCCCTGGCCACCACCTCAGCTTGTTCTGCACTCTCTCTGACTTCATTATCAGCTCATATATGAATTGCTCCCTGTGGGCCATTAGCTACTCTTTTAGTTAAGTATGGGAAGCTTCTTTTCCTATTAAATTCTATCTCACTCCCCATATTTTTCTCAATCCCTGCTTTTAATGATAAAAAGCACACTATCATAACTTCTTTGCTCCTTCCTTTCCTTTTAAAGCTTGTTAAGACTCTTAAGATTACAAACCAGAAAATACTTAACAAGACTGCTGAGACTGCTGAGGTTAGGGGGTGGAGCTTTTTCAGAGCTGAGGACGTGGCTGTTCCCCAAGCTGCCTTCAGAATGTGGGCTAGAAGGATGGTGGAATTTGGCAGCTAGAAATCATTGCTCTACTGTTCTGAGGACTGTACTTGGCTGGATCATGGAGCCTTTGCCTCTATTTTCTCATTGGTCTAGTCTACCTCTCACAGTGGGAAGGAAAATAAAATGTGACAGAATTGAATTGCTAAAGAAGACTGACAGGTGAAAATGTATTTCACATGCATTGAGTGTCTACCATACACTGGAAACTATGTAAAGCATTAAACAATTAGATGAAAAAACCCACAAACTCCAGTGAAGGGGCCCTCACATTTTTGAGGGGTGAGATGGAAAAGAAGTTAAGTAGGCACATACATACTTAACTGTAATCTAAGACAGAAAATGAATTTAGAAATTGATGATTAAATAACCTGAGCAACCAAACTAAAAAAAAAAAAAAAAAAAAAAAACTCATTCTAGAATGCTGTTGAACTGAAAACAATTTTATAATTATTCTAAGACTGATTACTTGGAGTTTAACACATCAAGTAAAATTCTTACCCAGACTATGTTGCAGTGGTTGAAGCTGTGACCAGTATTGAAATCAACAGTGTCGACATGAAATTACTGTAAATGGTTAGGTTGCCATTCATTTAAAAAATAATGGACACAGTTGCCATTGAGGCATTTGTGCCTGTAACTTTATTCTAAGTACATATGAGGCACTTGGTTCTAATGTCCACTGGTTTGTTTTTCCAGGGTCCTCGTGGTCCTCAGGGAATTGATGGAGAGCCAGGCGTTCCTGGTCAACCTGGTGCTCCCGGACCCCCTGGACATCCATCTCACCCAGGACCTGATGGCATGAGCAGGGTGAGTGAATGTCACATTTGGGTAATAAATTAAATTACTAATTTATCATTATGATTTTAGATTGTGTCAGTTCAGATATTGATGATGGACCATGGGAGCTGTTAAGTGAATACAGCATTGCTCTGAAGGACAATGAAACTAGTCAAGCCACAGTGAAGTTGGGAAACTCGAAGTAGCTTCTTTTAAAGTGCTGCTTCAGATTATTTTACTCAATGCAAGTTCTGAACACTGTGAACTTTGTTGTTTCCAGTGATTCTAAAGGACCACTAGCATTGTTACACCTGTGAACTAAAGGAGAGTTCTATCTTTATCCTTTCGCTATTCTCTAGGCTCAGAAGGCTGATAGAAACTGCCCCGTATCCTTTCACCAAGACAGGAGACCCATTTATGATGACTTATATAAGGCTGTTGAGTTAACACTAAAAATGTTGCTTCATTATTTCCCAAATTTTAGTTTCCTGCCTGAAGTAAAATAAAATGTGTATGTGTCTCTCTTTGAATTCTTTGAGGCCAGCATAGTGAATTACCAGTAGACTGCATAGCGTAGACTCCATAGAGAACACATGGAGTCTGAAAAAAATTTTTATTTTTTAACAGTTCATACATCTGCTCTTCAACTGATTGTAGGAGAGATTGTCAATTTTTTTTTTAAACAGTACTTGCAACTTTTTCCCACTAAAAATCTCGAAATTAATATAACTGCTGGAATACAGAGGAACAATTTTGGTCAATTTGATTGCCTGAGCTTTTTAACATGTGAAAGACAATAGGTAAAACTCTTCCTAGTTTTTGGAATATTCTGAGATTCACTAAAAGGATTATACATTTTTTTTCCAATTACACAAATGCAATTAAAAGTTTACTTTCTATGAACAAATAAAGAAGAATGCCATTTACATAAAATAGTCTGAGGTGGATTCTGGCATCTTCAGGACAAATGTTTTCAAGTCCTCCTTTAGGCTTTGGGTATTTGGTATTCTTTAACTCTCAGGAGGAAATCAGATAAAGAAGTTTAGACCTGAAATCAATTAGACTAAGTACTTATCAGAATGATCCATGATTTGTTAGGTATCAGACATGTGTCCTGTTGAAGCAGTTGCTCTGAAGCAACATAACTATGAAATGCTCTGGAGAAAAATGACAGCAAAAAGCACACACAATAGAAAACAGCTTGAATCTTTTTCCATGCTTTAAAGTCAAAGTTTAAAATGATTCTTAGAAGTGTCATTCTGTAAGAATTATAGAGAGTACATTTCTCAATTTAAAAAGAATGTTGATGTATATCTTTTACTGTGGAAATAATGTCAACACATTGCTTTTATAGCCATTTTCAGCTCAGATGGCTGGGTTGGATGAAAAATCTGGACTTGGGAGTCAAGTAGGATTGATGCCTGGCTCTGTGGTAAGCATACATTTTACTGATTGTCAAAGTACTTGTAGAAAAAATAATTATAAAACAGAGACTTGAGTTAACTACTCAAGAAGTAGCGTGGGTCTTCTGAAACACATTTATCCATCCATTTTTTCGTTTAATTATTTATCAAAGGCTACTAAGTATAAGCTAAAAGCCCAGTGGTGTTCATTCAAAAACATGCAAAGCACTTGTGAAAATTAATGAAGAACTGTCTGTATATGTCATCTCAGACTTGAAGCAAACAACGGATTTTAAGACATACAACTACCATTGTCACAGCAAAATAGTTTCTTTATCATTTAAACTGTTTTATGATGCTGTTAGAAACATTGATTTAGCACAGTTGTGAAATGAAAGATACTTTGCCATTTCCATTTCTTTTATTTTGATATTTTTTTCTGGTTGCCTTACTCTAATAATCTATGGTTTCCCGGCTGGGCCTTCTCATTATCTCTGTTCTCTTTTGAATTTTGTCACCTGCTCAAAGGATTCCCTTGTTTTCTGGGCAAGTACTTTAAATACAGGTGTTTGACACAATGGAATCTCATTGAATGAGTAAACACTTTTCAAACCGATTGTCCCATACTTTTTTTGATCATAACATAATTCAAAATCATTCTAGATTAGTGGAATTCCAGGCAATAAGAAGTGTAAAGTCAGAATTCACAGATAATCACAACTCTAGGGCTAGTATCAGGGATACCTTAAATGTTGTTTGTATATCTTTTAAATTGCTAGTACATGTGGTGTCATTCAATAGTTATCTTGGGATTTTTTTCTTTTTGTTGGTTCATGCTAATTATATAGAATGTTGGGTTTGATGGCAGCATATTTATAGATACAAAAAAATATAATTTGATCAATTTCACTCCCTAATGTCTCCACCATCTTCCCCTCCTTCCTCCCCCTGATTTCATTCCTTTAACCTAATAGTGTCCTTCTACTTTAATGGAATCTTTTTTCTTTTCTGATGTTTTCCCTCTCTAGCTTACACACATGAGAGAAAACATATGATACTTTTCTGAGTCTGGCTCAAAATCATGGACTCCAGTTTCACCCATTTTTTGCAAATGACATAATTTTGTTGTTCTCCATGGCTGAATAGAACTCCATTGTGTATACACACCACATTTTCTTTATCCATTCATCTGTTGATGGACACCTAATTGGTTTCATAATCTGGCTATTGTGAATTGTGCTGCTGCTATTAAACATGGAAATATTTTTATCTAAAGTATGCTGGTTAATTCTTTTGGATAATTCTGAGGAATGAATGGTAGAGCAGGTCATATGATAGGTCTATTTTTTTGCTTTTGGAGAGCCTTCATACAGATTTCCATAGTGGTTGAACTGATTTACATTCCCACCAACAGGGTATAACAGTTGCCCTTCCTCCCTGCATCCTTACAGCATTGATTGTTATTTGTGTTTTTGGTAATTGTCATTCTAACTGTAGTGAGATGAAATCTCAATGTAGTTTTGATTTGCATTTCCTTGGTGGTGTATGAACATTTTTTCATATAACTGTTGGCCATTTGTACTTCTTATTTTGAGAAGTGTCATTTGTCTACTTACTGATTGGGTTATTTGTTTTCTTAATGTTGACTTTTTTGAGTTTTTTATATATTTTTTATATTAATCTTCTGTGAGAAGATGAGCTCACAAAGGTTTTCTGCCATTCTGTAGGTTGCTTCTTCATTCTGTGTTTTCTTTGCTGTGCAGGTTTTTAATTTGCTGCTATCCCATTTATTGGTTCTTTCTTTCATTTCCTAAGTTATTTATTTCCTATTTAGGAAGTCTTTGCCTGAAGCTGTATGTTGAAGTGTTTCTCCTTCTTTTCTTCTAATAGTTGTAAAATTTCGGGTCTTATACTTAGGTCTTTGATCCATTTGGAGCTGACTTTTGTAAGGTATGAAAGAAATATAGTTCCATTATTTTACATATGGATACCCAGATTTTTCAGCACCGCTTGTTAAAGAGGTTCTCTTTTTTTGAACATGTTATTGTCACCTTTATGAAGAATGACTACAGCTGTGTGTCTCTGTGTCTTCTATTCTGTTCCATTGGCCTGTGTGTCTTTTTATGCCAGTACCATGCTGCTTTTATTTCTAAGGCTCTGTGGTATACTTTGACGTGAGATACTGTGATGCCTCCATCTTTCTTCTTTTTGCTCAGGATTGCTTTCGCTATCCCAGTTATTTGTTCTTTCATGTGGATTTTAAGATTGTTTTTACTAGTTCTGAGAAGAATATTAATTGTAACTTTGATGGAGATTGCATTGAACTTGTAGATCACTTCTGGCAATATAGCCATTTTAACAACATTAATTCTGTCTATCAGTGAACATGAAGACATCTCTTGGAGTCTTCTTACCATCTTGTGCTGTTCTTTTCAATTTCTTTTTTCAGCATTTTGTAATTTTCCTCATAGAGATCTTTTACTTCTCTGGTTAGATATATTCCTAAATATTTTATTTTATTTTTTGTAGCTATTGTGAATGGAATTGTCTTCCTGATTTCTTTCTCACTTGGGATTTTTTCCCAATATTTGTGAATTTTTATCTTTGGAAGTTTAAATTACATATGTGTTTATTTTTTAAAAGGGCTTTTATTTTCTTACTAGCTAGAATGTCTGATCAATTCAAAGTTAAGTTTCAGTTTTTTGGCCATAAGAACAAACTTGATTTTAGTTGAATCAATTTGATTTTATAAAGTTTGAAATTTTAAAAATCATATGGTCTTACACAGTTTTAATTTGTCTTAAATTGCACTTTGCTTCCCTTTGCTATGCCTCACTGTAATCATTTCATGTTTGAATGAGAGAAGTTCATGCTGATCCTTTCAATGTATGTTGTGAAAGAAAGAAAGAATCCAGAAATCTCAGTTCCCTGAAAAATTTTAAACTGCCATTGAAAATAATGCCATCAATATTGTTGACCTGATAAACTTTTGACTTATTCATTTACATTATAAGAATTTTCTTCTGTAAAGTTGAAGGACTACACAGGCAGTTTGCAAGCTTCATGCCTGCCAAGCTTTTCCTCTTCATATGTTCTGGTTTATACATGAAGTGTTCTTGCCCTGAAGACACTGGGTACAGGCATAACACTTATTTCTCTTTATGACACTGAGGGTGTATATAAAATCATCCCAAGTGGTGTTCAAGCTTTAATCTCCTTGAATTTGTCTGCCTTCCAGATGAGGGCAGATGGATAATGTCATCATCCCCTGGTCAAAGCTTCACTTTTCCAGATTCTAAAGCCAAGTCAACATTTAAAAAATATTAATCATTATGAATACTATGCAACTTCTCTTCTCATTTGTTTTTAAGGGTCCTGTTGGCCCCAGGGGACCTCAAGGTTTACAAGGACAGCAAGTAAGTCTTTTTATAATTAAATGGTATATTACAGTAAAGAAATATAAGAAAATAAAGTTCTTTGTGAGATGACTGGGCAGGCCTTTACATTGCATAATTCTAATGATCAGTTTGGGCTCTACTAAATAATTTTCACTCACTTAAAATATATGCAGCATTTTTTCAAAGTTTCTTTACTGTACTAAATTTTTATCATCTGATTTCTTTATGCGATTCCCCTCTAATACCAGAAATTGTGTGTCTTTGCTCCTGTAATAACAAATCATTATCTCAGATTGTGATAAAAATTTTCATAATTGATTATGTACCAACTTGAGGCTATGAAAACATATTATATCTGGCCATTACCATGTGGTATCATTATAAATAAAAGTCAAGGGGATCATTCTATGGAATCTTTAAAAAGAGCATAGTACAATATGCTTTCTTTCTATGCCTAGCAAATACCAGTAAAATTGTGATGCAGAGCTATTTTATTTGTTGTAACTATTTAACAAGAATTAGGAAATATTTTCTTTTCTTTTTTTTGGTGGGAGGGTGGACTTGGTATTGAACCCAGGGGTGCTCTATCACTGAACTACATCCTCAGACCTCTTTAATTTTTATTGCGAGACAAGTTCTCACTAAGTTCTGACTGGCCTTTCACTCATGTGACACTGTGCCCATCAGGAAAAGACTTCTGAAAGGGCAGAAAGGAAAAATCTTTAGCTCAGTCAAGGTTAGCTGACTTTGTGCTAGCAGTATTAAAGGTCATTAACCTGCATTAATGTTCTAAACAGCCTAATGGAGTAAGTTGTATTGCTATTCTTATTTTGCATATTAGGAAATTGCATTATAGACAGATTAAGTGAGTTGCCCAAAATGATATAAAAGTGAAAACTGGCAGAGCCAGCCATCTGAACAGCCACATAGAGATTTGGTGTTTTGTTTACCTTTGGTTTGTATATAATCATTTTTCTCTCTCAATTTTAGGGTGGTGTAGGACCAACAGGACCTCCTGGTGAACCTGGTGAACCTGGACCAATGGTAAATGTCAAGTAAGCATGTATACTCAGTTACATGCTGGTCCACCTTGATAATGATGTAGTTAATTATTTTTCTAGGTCCTCTCTAAAGTAAAAGAAATAAAAATTTAGTTTGGGAGCACTTTATCATGGACTATACTTAAGCAATATGTTCCTTATGTAGAATATTTTTTAAATTCAAAGGGATATATACAGTAGATAGTACTGAGATATGTGGATTTGTGCAATAAACCTTTGAGCACATGATTTGAAGGATATAAGATAAAAGTTAAAATTGTAATAAAACTATTTTGCCTGCTATATTTTCATTGTTTCAACAAATTTTGGATTATATTATTGGCAGGAAGAGGTAAATATTCTTTTCCCACCCTCTGTTTTGCTTTGTCATTAGGGTCCAATTGGTGCACGGGGACCAGAGGGCCCTCCTGGCAAGCCTGGTGAAGATGTAAGCTTCTGCTTTTCATTTTGCTTTTAAGTTCTAAAGAGCCTAAGAAGGACCTTGAGTGTTAACAAGAGTATTCTGCAATATTTCATTTTATTTTCCCATTTTTTCCCCTCCATTACATTCAATCTAACTTCAGAACTCAGAATAAACTTTTACAAAAATCTTAAAGAGTTCTTAAGTTTGATAGTATAATATTAGGTACTGTCTCTCTCCTGTATTCCTCAGGATTTACATTTAGATTTCTCCATGAGATATTAGAATTATTCACACAATAACCTTAGCTGATGGAACTATTGACATGATCGGAAAGAAAAAATGCATGGCTTTTATGGCAGTGTATCATTAGGAAGTCTAAATTAAGTGAAATTTTCAAATTGTGTTAGTAGTATAGTGCCAAAATGTCTCCTAACAGCTTAAAAAGAATTTCTTGAATTGGATTATTAATTAAAGGTAATTTAAGCATAAATTTTAATATTGATAGTATGTGATCAATGAATATTATATAACAACATATTTGATTTGTTAGAGTTTTTTTCCTTAGTTGTAATAAAGTTGAAGATAAGATTATGGCAGGCCATTAATTTGTATGTGACAGAAAATTAAGTAAGTATAATATTTTCTCTTTGTGAACTGTGATATTCACTTGAGCAGATTACATTGAATTTGGCCATAAAGAAAATATCTCTGGTAATTCCTTTTTGTCACAAGAAAAGAATGGTTAGTAGTATTGGAAGAAGCAATGCTTTAATTCAGTGAAAATGATCATGCATATAATAATTGATGTTCATAAAATTGTGAGTTAGAACAGACTAGGATAATTCATATTCATTTCTTCTGTAAATTAATGAAAGTTCTGCAAAATCAATTGTAGAATGACTTGTTATCAGAAATAGAGCCTAGATTTCCTTTTATATACTGCATAGAGCATGAACTTTCTAAAGAAGACTTTTTATCTGCGAATTTATTTGTCATCTAGGCTCAGAGAACATTGTAATCCATTTACACCTCCTGTACCTCTTGCTTTTTATTTTTTTTTCTCATAAAGGGTGAACCTGGTAGAAATGGAAATACTGGTGAAGTGGGATTTACAGGGTCACCGGTAAGTTTACACTTATGAATATAGTGATATACAAACAAACTTCAAAACGTAAGGAACATTGGCTTGCAATTCATTGTGTACATATGCATTAGACACTAAGTAAATGCAAACAATTTAGCAATGTTCCTTTCTGTCTAAATGTAAAATGTCACAGGACATTTTGCCAGAATTACAGCTAATTCCAATTCCCAGCTTTGCATGGGAGCCATATGAATAACTCTCCTGGAGCCAGAGAATTATGTCATAACCTCACATAGACACTCTCCAAACTGAATATCAAATTTTCAGAAAAAGAGAACTTTTTTCCCCCAGAAGAATCTGTCCTGACCTATTTACAGTTTATGATCTTGAATCTTGCTTATCTTTTAAAATCTTTTCATTTTTATATTAGCCCATATGTCTAAAAGAATAGCCTGAAAGAATTTGGTGACTGGTGTTTTTTATCAACTAGGGTAATAAATCGTGGACAGGATATTTCCTTGGCTACTCCCCAAGTCCTAATGTTGGCTGAAGTTCTTGATTAATATTCTGGACCCTGAAACCTCATGACAAGTTGATATGCAATTGCCAGCTGTTTACT
Source organism: Geosciurus inauris (assembly GCA_004024805.1). Lineage (NCBI taxonomy): Eukaryota > Metazoa > Chordata > Mammalia > Rodentia > Sciuridae > Geosciurus > Geosciurus inauris. The sequence goes on along the minus strand of PVHX01008173.1, from coordinate 39,300 downwards.
TCCCCCTTGACTCATTGAAGGGACTGGTCCATAACAATTTACTCCACCAGATTCCAGGACCTGGGCTACTAGAACATTCTCTGAACCCACCTGTCTAACCTCTCTCACATTGCTTTGCTATGTCTTTCTGAGCTAAACAGGAAAGAGGAAAATTATGGAATGATAAGAAAGCTAAAATCCTCCCCAAACATCCTTCTTGTGGTTCTTCCCACCCAACACCCCCTAAATAGATCCAGTCAGCTACATGTTATATTTTCTATAATTTCCTAATGTTTTTACCACTCAGTATAACTAACAGTGCTGTGTTACTCTGTTTATTTTTTTGATGAAGTTCAATACTAGGATTTTATTTTTTAAAAAATGAATGTTGATCTTTAACAGAGATTTACAGGGCTCTAAGGATTATTGAGTTTCAAATATACAACTAATCCCCTACCTCCCTGTAGTCTTTCCTTTGCCCCTCCATCTGCCCAGGAAGTAAATGCAGACAAAGGAATGAGGTTTAGTCATTAGCACAGATGTCCTTTTCCAGCATCCCAGGCTTGACCTTGGCCTGTTGCACTCTTGCACACACTCACAGCATGAGCCCTCTGTGGGGAGGAAAGGTACCCTGCCAGCACACCACAGATGCACTCTGCAAGCTCCATGCAACAATGTGTGACTGCGCTGTGATGACAGGCCTGGGTCAGCAGAATGAGAATTCTTTATGAGCATTTAGTACATCTGGTCCACTTTCTTGTTATATTTGGGACATGTAATCACATGAGGATTTTCCTCACAGACCATAAAAACTGAAGTGAACTAATTGTTTGAAATAACATTGCTCAGTAATTCTCCTCTGGGCTCAGATCGCTGTACACTGAGTTGCTTTTTCTGGATGGAAGGGAGGTAAATCTTGGTAAAATGGAGGATTCTAATCAAAAAACTTAAAGAGAGTTCTTGATGTGAAAGAATTCCTAAGCAGGGTTGTGTAAACAGAAGAATTAGTGGGACTTCATTTGTTCAGAGAGCATGATCTGATGCACCCTTACTGTGATATCCTCCAAATACTAAAGAAATATTTTCACTGAAAGATGTCACAGAAGAATTATTGCTTTGATCTTATCAGGTGAATTTCATTTATTGAGTTGCTTATTTATTCATTTAGTAATAGTGAATGAAGTCCATGGTGTGCAGAGCTGAAGAATTTTACTACATGTGTAAGACTGTGCTAAGACAAGAGAAATTCTTTAGGAAAGGTTTAGGTAAAGTGCTGCGAGAATTTGAAATATTAAACCATTTCTCCGGTTGTTTATCCAACCATTCTTCACTGATTATCCCACTAACCAGACATGAGGCTGGAATGTGGAGATTAATAATACTAATAATAATTGAAAATTAATACTAACCACATCAATCTATGCAATCAAGGTGCAAATGTGCTGATGGCAGTGGTAATAGCAAGTCAATGCAAAACCAAATTAATGTAGGCAATGAGAACAAGTCAATAAGTCCCTGGGTCATTATCAGTCTTAAAAGAGGATGAGAAAAATGTTTCAAGCATCATTTCAAAATAGTCATATCATTGGATTTGATTCTCTGTTGTATTTCTATTGTTTTCTTAAATTTAATGTGCTTTGGTTGAATATGCATAGAATTAGTGGAAATTTATAAATTATTACCTAAAGAAACCAAGCCATTCTCACATTTCCTGATTTTTCTTTTTGTTGGATATTTCATTTCCTCGTTTATTTTTTAAAAAATCATAAATTCACAAATCTTACAGTGAATACTTTGCTTAAAAAATTCCTAATCACACTGTAATGCCATATTTCTCATCATATTCTGCTGGCAGAGTTCACAAATTCAGAGAAAAATTTTTAAGAAGTATTGGCTAACTATAAATGCATTTATTCATCTACCACAAATAAAGCACAACATAAAGAAGGAAAGGCATATTTTCCCTTAAATTCCTCTGCTGATTTTTTTCCTTATTCTTTTACCTAGTCAATTCAGACATTAAGCAAGTTGGTTCATTTGTATTTTCTTCTTGTTCTTTTTCTTGCTACTACTTACAATATAGTGATATTATTTGGAACTTTGAAAATATCACCAAATCAATACTTTGCATTACTCCATGTCTGTGTAAGTCATGTTTAGTCATGCTTCCTATTGTAACAGTGAATTTGCTGAGTTAATTTTTGATCACCCAAAATTAATATTTTGACAAATAAAATATCCTGGTCTTTTCTTTTTGGTTTAGTGTGTCAGTAAAAACTGTGATTCAGGTTTTGTTGTTTTGAAAAAAAGTATATCAATTTCCTATTTGTACTAATTACTCTGAAACACCTTATCTATTTTTCTCCAGGGAGCGCGAGGCTTTCCTGGGGCTCCTGGTCTTCCAGGCCTGAAGGGTCACCGAGTAAGTTCAATATTCTTTAATACTATGGGTTACTGGGCAGGATGTGGGGAACACTGCCTTCTAAATCTTTGCAAATCCCTTTGTCAATTTTATTTAACTGGTCATAGTTGTAGTATTCATCTGCAGTTACTGAAATCACAATTCTCTTTTACTTTTCCTTTGATTCTGAAAAGAAATGTAATTTGAGTTCTTACTATGTACCTGGTACTGTAATACAAAAGAGGACACAGTGATGAATAAAAAAAGTTTCTGGCTTGCAGTTTTTGCTCATAAGAGATATAGTTAAGAAAATAGGCAATTAGTAAATAGTGGAATAAGTGACATGATTCAAGTGGAGAGTGCACCAGAGGGGCCAGCCAACCCAGATTTGGAAGGCAGTAGAATGCTTCTTTTTATAAGTAAAGAGAATTAATGTGTAACTATTATATGTTGTGTGTATATATAATCTATCTAGCTATTTAGCTATCTGAAAGCAAAGCTAATATTCAATCAGTATACACTGACTAGTCTCTGTTTTGAGTAGATGAGTTGCTAATTAGGATGCTGGTGCTGCTGGTCTAGTTATTAAATACAGTTGGACCTCTATATCCACTGAAGGTCTACTCCTGCCATCCCCCTACCGTCTGTCCCCCTCACCCGGCACATGATATCAAAATCTATAGATGTTCAAGCTCTTTATATACATTGGCAGAGGCAGAGTGTTTTCATATAACCTATACCATGCTCCCATATACTTTACCTCTAGACTACCTGAAATACCTATATAATCCAATACAATGTAAATGCTATGTAAATAGTTGTTGCACTGTATTGGTTAGAGAAAAATGATAAGAAAATCATCTATATGTGTTTAGTACAGTTGCAACCATTGTAGGGCCAACTGCAGAGTGCATATCATTAATAAGAGAACTTGGTTTTCCTTTGAAAATTTTTGGTTCCTGGTTTGTCAAAGTTATGAATGTAGGATCTGTGTTTACAGAAAATCAATTGTATTTTTCATATCACTCCTGAATATAATTCATATTTTTCAACTATATGAACTCTATAATTGTGTGTCCTCTAAGGCCAATATAAATTTTTATTTGTAGGTGTAGATTAAGTTTCTATAAAGTCACGAATGTTTAACAATTGATAACAATGAATGTTAAAAATATTTTTTAAATAACAAAACCCTACTTTAATTTTCTTTGAATGAACTTTCAAAAAAGGTTGAGAATTTGAAGATATTTTGAGCAATAACTTAAAATTTGAGATTGTTTTCATAAGGCAGTTTGTTTTTCTTTGGGAGGGGGTACCAGAGATTGAAACTAGGGGACTTAGCCACTGAGCCACATCCCAGCCCTTTTTATTTTTTATTTTGAGACAGTCTCGCTAAGTTGCTGAGGTTGGATTTGAAGTTGCAATTATCCTGCCTCAGCCTCCAGAACTGCTGGAATTCATAAGGCACTATGAGCTTATTTTTTATGCTTCTTTAATATTTTAAAAATTGAAAAAAACTCCAGCATACATATACATACTTACATTTTTCTTCTCAGGGACACAAAGGTCTTGAAGGCCCTAAAGGTGAAGTTGGAGCAACTGGTGCTAAGGTAATCATACAGAACTGAAATATGCTACCACTATAGCACTTCAATCCTTCTTTGAGTACCTACATATTTTTCAGAACCTCCTTAACTAATTCTGGAGGAAAGTGGGATTTAAATAAATGAATAGTTAGGTAAATAACATGTGTTCTGTTGTTTGCTGCCTTTTTAATTCTAGGGCCATATAGCCTTGCTTATTCTCCAAATTTATTTACTTCTCTAGGGAGAGAAAATATCAAGGAAGTACAGAGGGATTTTTATTGGGAGGCATCATGAGATATATGCATGGGAAAGCATTTGGTTTTAAAGTTTTATTTCTAAGTTCTCTACCACAGATCTTCAGAGAATATTCGTCGATTTAGCTTTGTAAAATTATACTTGAGACATACCAGAAATTGACATGGCTACTTTATTAGTAGGTGTGATAAGTTTCAATCCATCTTGTTTACATCCCTAATTTTATCTGACTTATTTCTGTGAAATCAAATTCACTTAATTTTATGGAAAAGCAATAAAACAAACTTTTGAGATCTTTCATTGAAAGATTATAAAAATGTCCTCTGAAAAATAAATGTACTCTTCAAAATTATACATATATCGAATAATGTAATGTTAATATCGACTTAGTTTTCTCATACTGTGCAATCTCAATTTTGCTTTAGGGTGAAGCTGGCCCTACTGGTCCAATGGGTGCCATGGGACCTCTGGTATGTATCAGTTTGTTATTTTTTTCAAGGTTACATTAAGAGAATGTTTAAGAGAAAAAATAAAAACACATGAAGAATGTACATTAGCCAGTGAAATAATCTTAATTAGCTGCTGACAGACAAGCCAAAAAAAAAAAAAAAAAATTGGGCCCTTTGAAAGGAAAAAGGCCTTTCCTACATTTTACTTTTTCTTGAGTATTAAATTCCCTTATCTTTTTCTGATCACAATGATCAAATCAGTATTATTATGCACTTGGCCTGTTAAATCAAAGTTAAGTAAAATCTATTTACGTAAGAGGTGATAGGGTAGGTGTCTCCACGGGTAGTTGTCACACTCAAAATTACTCCTGAAAACATTGCTATTTGGCAACTAATTATATTAAATCTCAATTGGATGGAATAGATAGTCCAACCAGCCTAAAACTAAATTTAGACTAAGAGATGTTTTCTCTGTCTCATCTACAGGGTCCAAGAGGAATGCCAGGAGAGAGAGGGAGACTTGGGCCCCAGGGTGCTCCTGTAAGTATACCTGCTTTTATTTGTATTGCTGAGTTGTGCATTTCAACTCTTTTTCTGGTTTGCTTTACTGAATATTTTCTTTTAAATGAGAAACCACAGTAGGTCATCTGCTTTTTTCTTTCTTTTTAGTTTGGAATAATTTTAAAAATATTTGGAATAAACTTTAAGTTTGAAATATTAGTCTACATAGCCTGACATTCCAAGAACTGTGAAGGAAATTGAGAGAACACTTCCCCCTGCCCAGGTTCAATCACCATCATCATTACAATATCTTTTTCCAATAGAAGCACTCAACACAACCCATGAAATTCTATCAAGTTTATGGTTGCTTTTCCTTCTAAACCTTCTCAAATGCCTGAGATATTGCATCTCTAGTGCATTCCCTTATACTTGTGTTCTGTCTCAGTTCACTATTGTAGAAAATATATTCTACTGTACTCCCACAGTGTGCCAGGATTGATTCCTACCTTATTTACCACCAGCTGTTCACTGGGGAATCCAGCTTAAAAAATTCAATTTAGAGTCTGCTTTCTTTTACCACTTCTGGCTTTAGGGTGTTAGGTCAGGTTACCTAGGAAGCAGCTTCAAAGTAGTCAATTGTAGACAGGAAATTCACTGGGGGTTGCTCTTAAAAATTATACTTGTGGAGGACTGAGTAAAAGAATTAGGGTTTGTGAGAGGGAGAAATTGAATTGGGTTGCATTTGCAACAAAGACCTTGGTGAATCTCAGGGGAATTATGCAGTTCTTCAGACTTGTCTTGAATGGAAATCAATCATTTGTACCCCTACAGAGAGCTAACTCCCTTTACTGAGGACAGTTCCTGGGGAGAGTAACCATGAACCAACCCTCAGTACCTCTAGCTGATGGAATTGTACTTCAGTCCTGAAGGGGATCTGGGTGAAGACCAGACTCCGTCACAACTTAATTTGTGTGTGTACATGTGTTGTTTCTAAGTTGTTGTTTGTTTGTTTTTGTAAGGAGGACATTCCTTCCTTAAGTTAATCTGTGTGTTAAGGATAAGAAGTTCAAATTCTCATAGTCCCAAAGCCCATATGGTAGAATGTGATACATTAAATTAAAAAGAATAGATTTTACTCAGTATTATTTTTTTCAGTTTTGATTTTTATTTGTTATAGCTTTAAGGATAAGTGTGTTTATTACTATCTTATCAGCTTTTTATAGATGTGTATTTTCATTACTGTTTACCCAGGGACAGTGATTATCAGTTAAACCTTAATATTTATTCTTGAATTTTTAACATTGAAATTGTTAACAAAGCAAATGAATTATGATAAAATACTTTAAAATGTAACCTTATATGGAAAATGGGAAAAAATAATAAATTATTATAAGTTAAAAAAATGTAATCTTACCTTGCCTTTTTATTCTAATTAGGGACAACGAGGTGCACATGGTATGCCTGGAAAGCCTGGGCCAATGGTGAGTTGTAGTACTTTCATATCCACTCATTTACTCTTCATTTTTCAACTATTCCAGTTATACATTTATAAATATTAACAGCATATTTGCTGTTCCACACACTTAGAATAAAAGATGGAAAACACACAGTTTTTGTTCTTGAAAAATGGATACATTACAAATATAATTGCATAATACTATTGCTAACTGCCAGGATAAAAGATTACAACATGAAGTATAGGAGATAGCGGAAGAATTACCTAAACATAGAGTAGAAGAAGAAAGTAAAGGAAGACCTAAAAGGACAAAGTCTTGAAAGATGAAGTACATAAAACAGACAAGAATATAGTTCATTCCATACAACCAGTATATGAAAAAAACATGGTGAGTTCAGGAAAATGCTAAGAGGGGAAAATTAGATTGGGAGGCAGGAGCCAGATCATGAAAGGCTACATTTACTCTATTAGAGACCATTGAGGAATTTTAAACACAAGAGTGTCGTGACCTGAAAGATCACCTGCTGGTAATGTGAGAGATGACATGAAGACGGCTAAGATAAAAGTCAATTGAATATTACAAATACAGTCCTAGAGAGAAATGATAAAGGTATGGACTAATGTTATTACAGTGGTAATGCAGGCAGACTGCATATCTATGAGCTAAAAATGTCCAAATGCCACAGCTTATTGGTTTTCTGGTTTAAGGAGTTTGGTAGATGACACAATTTATCTGAAATTTGAAATACAGGAAGAGAAGGAGGCTATGGCTTGTGGGTTTGGGTTTTCCTAAAAGAATTTAGTTCAGTTTTGTGATTGGATACGCAAGAGTGGAACTCAAGGTAGAGATTTGAGTTGCAAATGTAGATTTGGGAATTTTTAACATAGAGGTAACAAGCAAAGCTATGGAAATAAAAGTGTAATGTGGAATAAGAAACGAAAAGGTTTCAGGGAATGCTAATGTTTCATTCACATAGAGTGTTTTTTATGCTCAGTATTGATAATGCTATTGCATTTTGCTTTAGACAGTCTTGCACTATTTCACAGGTGCCCTTTGTAATTATGAAATTTTAACTCACATTTGAAGATGAAAATCTAAGTATTTTTAGCTAAGGGTAATAAAATGTAAACAAAAGCAAAATTTATAATTTCAAAAATTTCTAACATACTACTCACTTTTAAAATTCTTTTCCTTACTTGTATAGATAGCTTCAATTGCTGCTCATTATCTGCTGAGGTTCCCAGAGGCGTAAAGTATCTCAAGAGACTTAGGAAATAACATAGACTGTGGTAGTAGCCAGTGGATCAAAGTCTCTGATTTTATTTTATTAAAGGAACTTAAATTATAACTTTACAAGCAAAACCAAAATAACTTAGTATTTTCAAATAGCCTAACAATATAAAGCTCTTTTCTGAACCATAGAACAGTTGATTCATACACATGTTTTCTCCATCAAATAAACATGGCTTTAATAGAGGTGGGGATCAGGGCAGGGGAGAGGGGAATGATAGGGGTTAGAAATGATCAAAATCTGTTACATGCAGGTATGACTATGCCACAATGAAATCCACTATTCTGTGTAATTAGCATGCACTAGTAAAAAGTAAAAAAAAAAATTATTGATGTTTAAATATGTATGCTATTCAAAACAAATTAGAAAGTAGTGGTGCCCATTGTACAGTTTTATCTTGTTGATACAGTAAAAGTTGAGTCAAGTTCCACAAGGTAAACTGTGCTAATACAACTCCATGGAAAGAAAATTAGAGCGAGAAAAGAAGTGTGGAAGGGGTAGCGTGGCAGGGGAGGGTATTCCTGCTCAACATGAGCCAATACTGAAAGATGCTCAAAGATGTAAAGTTTTTAGTTTTTTCATATGCCAAAAGTAGAGCAGAATTTATACTATAATTATTTGCCTTGAGAATATTTACTCCCTTGTATTTGTGAAAAGGAAATAAAATATAGGACAATTAATAAGTATACTTTGAAAGGGATTTTATTAATTCAATATGGAATTAAAATGCAGTCCTTAATAAGAACCAGGATAATATATAATAGAATTCTCCTTACCTGATTTCCTTTAAATTTATCTTTTAAATCAATGGTTTAAATTCTATGTATGTAGGGTAGTGGTAAATATCCACTTCTTATTGCTTCAAGAAATCCTTGTAAAATAACCAGATTATTCTTAAGCATCATTTTATAGAACAACATGCTAGATTTTGCTACAAATTATAACTTTCTAGAAACTATCTTTGCTACTTGGTTAATGCGAAGAAAGTACATCTCAAGAGGCAATGTCTCAGAATCATTTGCAATCTTTTGTGGTACAATAAGGAAATCCAACCAGCATATTTAATACTTTTTGGGTTTGTTTTCTAGAATTATTTTAGATCAATGTTAGAAGATATTAATAATAAAATTACATTATTATCTTTGTGGTTTTAAAGCACAAAACAGATTATTCCTATATTATATGTCAAAATACAGGTTGTTATCAGAAAATGAAAAAAATGACCTAATTAGGTAGGAGAGACATAGTTGATAAGTTTTATGGTTTTTTTTTTTTTTAAATAGGGTCCTCTTGGGATACCGGGCTCTTCTGGTTTTCCAGGAAATCCTGGAATGAAGGTAAGATAATTTGTATATTTAACTCTACCTGATTATATGAGTTTCAAAGTAAAGAAAGACATTGCATTAACTGAAGAGTATGGAAGTTCTTAATTAAGTGAAGAGCCTACAGTAGTATATTCATTGTCCATTCTGATAGGGACATAAAGAAAATTTAAAAATGAAAGTAACTCTATAAAATGTAATAAAGAATAATTACTTATAACCATGCAATTATAATATCAAAGAATCTATCATTTCAGGGTGGTAGCATAACAGCTGTAGGGAATAAGAAAGATTTTTGAACTGAATTGGAACTCTGTTCTTGGAGAGAGTGCCAGGGAGTCATAAATAGCAGAATGCTCTACACAATAGAAGTAATGTTAAAATAAACCAGAACTTGTTAGAAATGCTGTCCTTTCACACAATGCTGGCCATCACTTCGCCACCCCACTTCCAGACATTGAAAGAGCAGACACGGAGAATATTTGGCTCTCAGTGTGGGAATGTATTAAAATATGCTGCTGGCATGACTTACATTTATAGTGAGTCATGGGCTGTTTTTTCTTGCAGTATTTTGGGAGAAATGCAAGGATTACTGTAGGCAGGTATAAGCTCAAACCAAACATGACCCTTGACATAAGTGACTCTATTTTGGAAACTCACTCCATCTTGTCTGCAGAAGATGATGCTCCACCTTCTTTTGTGTTATCTTCCAGGTCAGTAGTTCAGTTATCTGAAAGCTAGTCAGAGAAAAGCCACAAGCTCTCCTATGTTCTGCTTGACAACTAGAAAGTCTCCAGGTCACATTCCTAGCCCAGGCAAGAGCCAAAACTACAGGGAAAAATAAATAAATACATAAGAGCAACCTGTGTCTCTTCTGCTCTTAGATCTGCTTATAAACCCCTGTTCTCACCATTTGGGGTCAATGCTGCCTATAGTGTCTGACCCCTTTCCTCTCTTGGAAAGTGAATAATCTTCATCTTCGCTTTGTGCTTGAATTCTGTGAAATCTTTCACATCCTACAGACCAGTCACCATTTGGTTAGACCTAGCAGAGGGTATTAAGATTGTATTAGTCGAATTAATGAATAAATTCAGAACACTACTTTCAAATGGTAAGAAATACATTTCTTGCCCCTCACCCTAAGAAATCATGGCAAAAATTTTCATATTGAAGAATGGATTTACTCAACAAGGTTTAGTCTTACAAAAATGACTTTGACAAGTGTAGGTACCTGGCCTCCTAAGCCTTGCTTTCTCATGGAATTTTGCCTAAAATTAAGTGAGATAACCTCTATAAGTCCTTAGCATATTGGACCCCCCTCAATATAGTGTCATATCTCTTATTAATAGTGCATAGTGCTACTTAAATGAGATTTCAAGTTAGAACAAAAAGACTTGACATTTCAAACACTCATTGAAATACCAGAATTATCAGGTCAAATGATTCTGCAGGCTCTCTCTAATGCTCTTTTAAAACTGTGCCACAGGAATGGAGCTGCCTTCAGATGTGGTCCTAAGTCATTTCACTAACCAGTCTGTGCTTTCTCTGAGAACCTTTTTGTTCTCCTCTGACTCTGATCTGCTTCCTGATGTTCAAATGTTATCCTTTTGTGGTTCTGGGGATGGGACCCAGGGCAACACACATGCTAAGCATCAGCTCTACCACTGAGCTCTCCCCAGCCCCGATGTCTATATCTTAATACAATTGACTCTTGTGCCGACCTCCTCTATATCCCTATGAAAACATCCAAAATTCCTTCATTCTTCATATGAGACCCTCCACCCTGAAATTGAGCTCTGGGTTGGGAAATAAGGAAAGAATACTCACAAAGCCAAAATCTATGAATTAGTGGAAAGGGGTTTTTGCTCCAGTGGCAGCAGTTTCAATTCACTAGCAATTGCACTTTATATAACCGGTCACTCTGGATACTTCTTTCTCCTCCCAGATTTTTGTAAGACTTGTTGTCAGCACTGGAATCCTACTTAATAGAACTCAAACAGCTAACAAACCTGTTTCTCTAAGACATTGTTAACCTGTCTTTGCTTCCCGCACACCCCCATTATAAAAATTCTCAGGTATTTGTTTTGAGCCAGAATTCTGCTATTCTTGTAAGGTTCTCTCATGGTCTCTGATGCTAAGGATCAATAAATTTCCTCATCCAGTGGTTCTTTGCATTTCAATAAAGAGTAATAGAGTTTTAATGTATTTAATTGATAATAATGAGCAACTTAAACAATTTTAGTTTTCTAATCTAGGATTAGTCCACACTGGTATATAATAAAATACAGGAACTAAGTGTGAATTTCAGATAGACAAAGTATAAATATTTAATATAAGTATGTTACACATATTACATGCGAAAAACTTACACTAAAAGTTATTTGTTTATGTGAATTAAAACTAGTTAGGCTTCTTGAGTTTTATTGCTCTCTGGATCATTATGTTGCATTTAAATAAAGGTAATTATCAGGTTACCTTGACCACTTATTTCTTCTCTTAATGCCGTTTTTTAAAAAATCTAATTTATGTCAAAGAAGTGTATGTGTGTTTTATAAGTGTTGTTTTATTTTGTGTTGCCAAAAGTTGTCAAGCTCATTAGAGATTTATAGCCCTGTTGTTTTACATTTTACTGAATTAATGATTTCTTGAAGGTCAATAGAATTGAATTTTTATAAATTGAGTATAATATTTACACTAAGAAGCATGATTTTTCAATATTGCTTATATAGCAAGGAAACAATGTCTTGCCCTCTAATGATGATATGAACTTTTATATAGATTTTTTTACTGTGAGTTTCTGTCAATTGAAGAACCATTGTCTGGGTCCTGCAGCACATTTTAGCTGATCTTGGGTTGTTTTAGAGATATTAAGAGATAGTTTGGTTTATTCTTGGATGACAAATCAAACTTTAATTTTGTGGTACCTTGTTGGACTTGAAATGTCCAGGTTTACATTCAACAGAAACAACTTCTGCAAACACAGTGGATCTGTTCAATTTTTTCCTTCGTTTGATTTGTGTTTGAATCTGAATGTGCTTTTACTGTTTACACAGAGGTGCTCTTGAAGCATCAGAACATTTGTTTACGAACAAATTAAAAGCAAACTGTGTGGGAATTAGAACATCTACTCTCATTCTTGGAGTGTGGTAGTATAGGGGTTCTTCCTAGTTTTTGATTATGAATCTAGATTATATTAAGTGTTAAATAAAATAAGTAAAAAAATCTGATAAATGTGATAAAAAGAATTCCAAATTTTGTGGAGGGTATGAGGAGGGGAACTTAAATTGACCCTGATGAATGTGTAGGATTTCTATTGCTGGAAATTGGGATATGGAGAATATTCTCACAGAAGAGACCACCAGCATAATCACATAAGAGGCAGGTGGAAAGGTAAGTCCATTCCTTAAGCTAGGTTAGGCCTACATTCCTGATAAACCTCTTCATGCTCTTGGCCTCTAAATATTTGGATTTAAAATGGAAAACCCACAAACTTGCAATCAAGTTTGTACGATGACACTGTTAATTTTTCTTAAATTAATGTTTTCCTTTGCACCCGTTTAGGGAGAAGCAGGTCCTACCGGGGCACGAGGTCCTGAAGGTCCTCAGGGTCAGAGAGGTGAAACTGGGCCACCAGGTCCAGTTGGTTCTCAAGGTCTTCCTGTAAGTTCCTGGTATATCTAAGAACTAGCTCAGAAAGAGGGGCATTTATTATAACATCAGAACAAATGCAACCCGTCTTAATATATTCTCTTTGAATTCTGAATGAGTGCTTAAAACTCATGAAAAAAAACATTTTCCATATCAACTCTGCATGTCTTACCTGATTTATGGAAAAGTTAATTAGTCATAAAAGTACTCTTATGATATAATGGTGGATGATGTAATCTTTGTATTTTTTCTCTCCTTTGGGAAGATGATTGGACATCTGAATGCCACCCCAGATGTGCCCAGATATAGCTTAATATTTCAAAACTTTTTATGTGCCTTTTAGGGTGCAATGGGAACTGATGGTACACCTGGTGCCAAAGGCCCCACGGTAGGTAACTGCATTTACACCAGGTGAAGCTCAAATAGTTTCAATCCTTTGGATATTGGCCCTAAAATCCTATCTAGGTCTCTGCTCATCATGCCACTTTTGCTATCTGACAGGGCTCTCCAGGTACCTCAGGTCCTCCTGGCTTGTCAGGACCCCCTGGATCTCCTGGCCCTCAGGGTAGCACTGGACCTCAGGGAATTCGAGGACAACCGGTACTGTCTTTTGAAATAGCTGTCAACCTTTAGTCTTATCAAACTAAGAGTCCTAGAGAAATAACATGTAATATGAAGCAATGATGCAGACAGTGGGTCTTATCCCAGTGAGGGAAATGAAGTCTGGAATCTTTGAAATCTCTAAAAGCCAAATGTTAATGTGTAATTGAGGTGTTTAAATTCTAAGTTGAACATTATTGCCAAGAGTTAAATTTTAGTTTTTTTAAACTTAATAAGGTCATAACTTCATGGTTCACTCATAGAATTTTATGATTAGTTAAATAATAAATGTTATGGAAATATTTTACAAGCCAGTGAGAAGGAATATGGAGGTTTAACAAGGATTTATGAGATGATTTGGCTAAAATGAGGTTCAACAGATATTTCTTGAAAGTTATTCTTGAAGAATGTTTCAAATCTACTGTTTCTACTGAATAATTTTCCATAGTTTGCAGAAATTATTAGGAAATATATTTATGATGAATCCATAAGAAATAAACACATTGAGAATTTGTGCTTTTGTAGCTTTTACCTTGATAGGGAAAATACATTTGCTTTGCCAGTACCACTTTAAACAAATAGTTTAGATTATGTTACAAATATTGTGATCATGTTGATAAACCCTTTTTAATTGCTGGTGATAGATTTATTAAAATACAAGTGTTGCTGATATGTCACAATTGATTTTGCCGTATTCTCAACTTGGCCTTTGATGTAAACTACAATTAATATTTAAAGACACATATACACAAACTCCCAGAGCATTGCAAAAGTGAAATACCCTACCTGGAGTTGTCAAATTCTCAAGAAATAAGAGATAAACAAAATGATTTTGATTTTGAGTAAACAAGTCTATATCTTAAATAAACCCTAAGTAAAGTTGCCTATAGAAGCTATCATTGTTAATTCTAATTTTAAAGATCAAATTTGAATGATAGTGGAATAATATTAAGTATTTTAGTATTTTTGAAAAACGACATTAAAGATTGCTTGAAGATTGCTATAAAAGAAACCAACTATTACCAAATTATCCTGGATTTTTATGAAAATTCACATATGTTCTATAAGATTTACCAAGTTTAAAAATGATTAAATTATATTACTACTTTAATATATATTTAAACACTGAAAAAAATTAGGTCATATTCATGGCAATGGATTAGAGCAGGTTGGACTGGCTAAATGTCCTTGTTTTTACAACAATTGATATTTATTTCAGGGTGATCCAGGCGTTCCAGGTTTTAAAGGAGAAGCTGGCCCCAAAGGGGAACCGGTAAGCCTTCACATTTTTTTTTTAATGAATAGAAGAGCATAAATATAATCTAGAAGTGTATAGCTAAAAATGCTCAAGAGAATAAAAAATTATGGAAACAATAATAGCTTTGGATGAAAATACTTTGTTTATTATACTTTAGAATTTGTGACTAGCTTCATTAAATGAGTCTTTCAACTGTCTCATTTGTCAAAAATCTCCCCTGGCAACTTCCTGCTGTTTTTAACAGGGGCCACATGGTATTCAGGGTCCAATAGGCCCACCTGGTGAAGAAGGCAAACGCGGTCCTCGAGGTGATCCAGGAACAGTTGGACCACCAGGCCCAATGGGAGAAAGGGTGAATTTGAATAATAAAAAACATTCTTATAGTTATGGGGGGATTGTATGAATAAGTTTTATAAAATACATTCTTATAGTTACGAGGGAATTGCATGAGTAACTTTTGCGATAATAAGGAAAACTAAAGCAGTTAAGAGATCCACTGTAGGAGCCTCCAAAGAGTTTAATATGGTTGTCATGTGTAAAAAGAGCCAACTGTCTCATCATTTTTTGTTCATTTATGCAACAAGTATTGATTGCATCATTACTGAATGCCAATTTGAGCTTTTGGTACTTGGAATACATTAGTGGACTTCTGTCCACTATGGTCTCAGCATTTTGTGGACACTAATTTACTTTGGTGGGGAGATACAATTAAAAAGTCTGTGGTAAATAAAAACATATTTACACATTCACTTATTATCTAATGGGGTTGCATGGTGGAGAGTTAACTATGAGTATATGACCGTGATATCATGTTAGATTAGGTGCTTAGGAAATAGGGTCCTTTGAGAAGATAGAATTTGCCAGAGACCTAAGAAAGAACATTCTTAGCAGAGGAAAAAGCAACTCCTAAGCCAGAAAGTCAGAACGGATTTGGTCATTTTAAAGATCAGAAGAAGCTACTGTGACTGGTGTATAATGAAACAGATCTGAAAAGGGTGACAATAATCTCAACTTTGTACAGAGATCAGAGATGTTAAGGGCTTCTCATACAAAACAATAGTCATGCTCCTAAAACTTTATAATAATTAAAATAAAAATTAATCACTGTATTACAAAACAGTCAATAACAATTAAAGAATAAATTTTCATCCTTTGTAGGGTGCTCCTGGCAATCGTGGTTTTCCAGGATCTGATGGTTTACCTGGACCAAAGGTTAGATCACCCCATATTGCTGATGCTCATGTGGGAGGTGTTTGTTTTTTATTTTTTTCATGATCTTTTTAAAAAATTTACTTATTCTACTTAGATATACATGATAACAGAATGCATTTTGATTCATTGTACACAGATGGAGCATAACTTTTCATTTCTCTAGTTGTACATGATGTAGAATCGCATCATATATGCAGTCATACATGAAGCTAGGGCTATGATGTCCATCTCATTCCACCATCTTTACTGTCCCCATGCCCCCTCCTCTCACCCTCCCCTTTGACTAAAGGTCCTCCATTCTTCTTGTGTCCTCTCCTCCATTATGGATCATCATCCATATATCAGAGAGAACATTTAGCCTTTGGTTTTTTGGGATTGGCTTTCTTCACCTAGCATGATATTCTCCAACTCTACCCATTTATCTGCAAATGCCATAATTTTATTCTCTTTTATTGCTGAGTAATATTCAATTGTGTATATACATCACAGTTTCTTTATCCATTCATCAATCGAAGGGCATCTAGGTTGATTCCACAGTTTCGCTATTGTGAATTGAGCTGCTATAAACATTGAAGTGGCTGCGTCACTGTACTATGCTGTTCTTAAATCCTTTGTGTATAGACCGATGAGCAGGATAGCTGGGTCAAATGGTGGTTTCATTCCAAGTTTTCTTAGGGATCTCCATACTGCTTTCCAGATTGGTTGTACCAATTTGCAGTCCCACCAGCAATGTATGAGTGTGCCTTTTCCCCCACAACCTTGCCAACACATACTGTTGTTTGTATTCTTGATAATTGCCATTCTGACTGGCATGAGATGAAATCTTAGGGTAGTTTTGATTTGTATTTCTCTAATTGCTAGAGATGTTGAACATTTTTTTCATATGTCTGTTGATCAATTATGTATCTTCTTCTGAGAAATGTCTGTTCAGCTCCTTAGCCCATTTATTGATTGGGTTGTTCATTTTTTTTGGTGTTAAGTTTTTTGAGTTCTTATATGTCCTGGAGATTAGTACTCTATCAGATGTGCATGTGGCAAAGATTTGTTCCCAGAATGTAGGCTCTCTGTTCACTTCATTGATTGTTTCTTTTGCTGAGAAGCTTTTTAGTTTGAATCCATCCCATTTATTGATTCTTGATTTTACTTCTAGAAGACTTATAGAAGTCTTGTTAAGGAAGTAAGGTCCTAAGCTGACATGTTGAAGATTTGGGCCTATGTTTTCTTCTATTAGGCGTAGGGTCTCTGATCTGATTCTCAGGTCCTTGATCCACTTTGAGTTGAATTTTGTGCATGGTGAGTGATAGGGATTTAGTTTCATTTTGCTGCATATGGATTTCCAGTTTTCACAGCACCATTTGTTGAAGAGGCTATCTTTTCTCCAAGGTACATGTTTGGCACCTTTCTAGTACAATATAACTGTTTTTAAGTGGGTTTGTCTCTGTGTCTTCTATTCTATATATTGGTCTACATGTCTATTTTGGTGCCAGTACCATGCCATTTTTGTTACCATAGCTTTGTAGTATAATTTAAGGTCTGGTATTGTGATGCCTCCTGCTTCACTCTTCTTGCTAAGGATTGCTTTGGCTATTCTGGGTCTCTTATTCTTCCAAATGAATTTCATGATTGCCTTTTCTATTTCTATAAGGAATGATGTTGGGATTTTAATTGGAATCACATTGAATCTATATAGCGCTTTGGGTAGTATGGCCATTTTGACAATATTGATTCTGCCTATCCAAGAACATGGGAGATTTTTCCATCTTCTAAGGTCTTGTACAATTTCTTTCTTTAGTGTCTGTAGTTTTCATTGTAGAGGTGTTTCACTTCTTTTGTTAAATTGATTCCCAAGTATTTTTTTTTTTGAGGCAATTGGAAATGGGGTAGTTTTCCTAATTTCTCTTTCAGAGGATTTATCACTGATGTATAGAAATGCAATTGATTTATGGGTGTTGATTTTATATCCTGCTACTTTGCTGAATATATTTATTAATTCTAGAAATTTTCTAGTAGAATTTTTTGGATCCTCTAAGTATAGAAACATGTTGTCAACAAATAATGATACTTTAAGTTCTTCTTTTCCTATTCATATCCTTTTAATTTCTTTCATCTTTCTAATTGCTCTGGCTAGTACTTCAAGGACCATGCTGAATAGCAGTGGTGAAAGAGGGCATCCCTGTCTTGTACCAGTTTTTAGAGAGAATGCTTCCAATTTTTCTCCATTTGGGATGGTTTTGGTCTTGGGTTTAGAGTAGACAGCTTTTACAATGTTGAGGTATGTTCCTACTATCCCTAGTTTTTCTAGTGTTTTGAACATAAAAGGGTGCTGTATTTTGTCAAATGCTTTCTCTGCATCAATTGATAAAATCACATGATTCTTATCTTTAAGTCTATTGATGTGATAGATTATGTTAATTGATTTCCATATGTTGAACCAACCTTGCATCCCTGGAATGAACCCCACTTGATCATGGTGCACTATTTTTTAATGTGTTTTTGTATGCGATTTGCCAAAAATTTTATTGAGAATTTTTGCATCTATGTTCATCAGTGGTATTAGTCTGAAATTTTCTTTCTTTGATGTGTCTCTGTCTGGTTTTGGTATCAAGGTGATACTCGACTCAGAATGAGTTTGGAAGGATTCCCTCCTTTTCTATTTCATGGAATAATTTGAGAAATATTGGTATTAATATTTGTAGATCTTGTAGAATTCAGCTGAGAACCTGTCTGGTCCTGGGCTTTTCTTGGTAGGCAGGCTCTTGATAGCATCTTCTATTTCCTTGCTTGAAATTGATCTGTTTAAATTGTATATGTCCTCCTGGTTCAGTTTGGGTAGATCATATGCTTCTAGAACTTTGTTGGTATCTTCAGGGTTTTCTGTTTTACTGGAGTATAAATTTTCAAAATAGTTTTTAATTATCCTCTGTATTTCAGTAGTGTCTATCGTGATATTGCCTTTTTCATCATGAATTTTAGTAATTTGGGTTTTCTCTCTCCTTTTCATTAGTGTGGCAAAGGATTTGTCAATTTTATTTACTTTTCAAAGAATCAGCTTTTTGTTTTGTTGATTTTTTGAATTGTTTCTTTTGTTTCAATTTCATTGATTTCAGCCCTGATTTTAATTATTTCCTGTCTTCTACTTCTTTTGGTGTTGGTTCATTCCTGTTTTTCTAGGGCTTTGAGATGTAGTGTCAAGTCATTTATTTGTTGACTTTTTCTTCTTTTAATGAATGAGCTTAATGCAATGAACTTTCCTCTTAGCACTGACTTCATGGTGTCCCAGAGATTTGATATGTTGTAGTGGAGTTTTCATTTACCTCTAAGAATTTTTTTCCTCCCCTGATGTCTTCTGTTATCCATGCGTCATTCAATAGCATATTATTTAGTCTCCAGGTGTTGGAGTAGCTTCTATTTTTTAATCTGTCATTGATTTCTAATTTATTTCATTATGGTCAGATAGGATACAGGGTAGAATCTCTCTTTTTTTTTGTTTTGTATTTGCTAAGACTTGCTTTGTGACATAACATATTATCTATTTTGGAGAAGGATCCATGTGCTGCTGAGAAAAAAGTGTATTTGCTTGTTGATGGATGGAATACTTTCTATATATCTGTTAAGTCTAAATTTTTTATTGTTTTATTGAGTTCTATGGTTTCTTTGTTTACTTTTTGTTTGAAAGATCTATCTAGTGCTGAGAGAGCTGTGTTAAAGTCACCAAGTATTACTGTGTTATGGTCTATTTGATTCTTGTAGTTGAGAAGGGTTTGTTTGATGTACATACATGCAACATTGTTTGGGGCACAGATATTTATGATTGCTATATATTGTTGATATATGATTCCCTTAAGAAGTATGAAATGTCTTTCTTTATCCTATTTCACTAACTTTGGTTTGAAGTCCATTTTATTTGATATGAGGATGGAAACCCCTGCTTGCTTATGTGGTTCATGTGAGTGATACATTTTTTCTTGACCCTTTCACTTTCAGTCTGTGGATGTCTTTTCCTGTGAGATGAGTCTCTTGAAGCAGCATATTGTTGGGTCTTTTTTTATTTTATCCATTCTGTCAGTTTATATCTTTTAATTGATGAGTTTAGGCCATTCACATTTAGGGTTTTAATTGAAATCTGATTTGTAATCCTAGTCATTTTGGTTTATTTTTGGTTTTTACCTTGACTTGGTTTTTCCTTTGATTCGCTCTTTTTTTAGTATAGTTCCTCTCTTTGTATATTTTCATTGTTGGTTATCATTTCCTCCTCATGGAATATTTTGCCGACAATGCTGTGTAGTGAAGGCTTGGTTGCTGTAAATTCTTTTAACTTTTGTTTATCACAGAAGGTTTTTATTTCTTCATCAAATATGAAGCTCAGTTTTGCTGGATATAAGATTCTTGGTTGGCATTAATTCTCTTTCAGAGCTTTGTATATGTTGTTCCATGATCTCTTGGCTTTTATTGTCTGGGTGGAAAAATCTGCTAAGATCTGAATTGGTCTCCCCCTATATGTAATCTGATTCCTCTCTCTTGTGGCCTTTAAAATTCTATCCTTATTCTCTATACTGGGCATTTTCATTTGTTGTGCCTTGGTGTAGATCTGTTGTAATTTTGTATATTTGGTGTCCCGTAAACTTCTTGTATTTGATTTTACAATTCATTTTTTATGCTTGGGAAATTTTCTGATATTATTTCATTGAAGAGATTGTGCATTCCTTTGGTTTGAAATTCTATGCCTTCTTCTATCCCAATAAATCTTAGATTTGGTATTTTGATGCTGACCCATATTTCTTGTATGTTCTGTTCATGATTTCTTACCATCTTCACTGTATATTCAAGTTTATTTTCAAGATTATATACTTTGCCTTCATTATCTGAGGTTTTGTCTTCAAGAGATCTAGTCTGCTGGTAATACTTTCTATCAAGTTTTTTATTTGGTTTATTGTTTTCTTCATTTCAAGAATTTCTTATTGTTTTTTTTTCCCCACAATCTCTACCACTTCCTTAAAGTAATCTTTTGCTACCTTATCTCTTTGTTAGTGTGATCAATGATTGCCTTTATTTGCTCTCTTATTTCTTTGTTGGATTGATTTTTGCCTGTATTTGCTCACTTATGTCATTCTTTAATTCTCAGATCATTTTAATTATGTACATTCTGTATTCTTTCTCTGACATTTCATCAACTCTGCTGTCAATGGATTCTATTATTGTAGTATCTTGGTTTATTTGGGGCACTTTCTTCCCTTGTTTTTTCATGTTGATTGTGTATCTTCCTTTCTTGCAATGCTGATCTGAAGTATTTCAGTTTCTATCCTATAATCTTATACTGACACTACAGATTACCTGTATCTCACCTTGGAGTTCACTTCCAGTCCCCAGCAAGTGTCCCCAGATGAACACTACTGCCACTAAAGATGGTGGCAGCAGTAGTGGAGGTAACTCAAGTTGGCATTGGGAGTGGTCTTGGCTGTGCTCTCATGGTGGTCCCTGAAGGTGTTCCTGGGCCTTGGCCTGTGCTCCCACTGATTCACAGGAACTCTGGCCCAGAACTGGGGGCAGTCTTGGCCCTCACTTAAGCTAGGTCTCCCATAGGGTTCCCCAGAGGCAGTCTCTCCCTTTGGTCTGGGTTTCCCTGTGGCTGACGACTAGCAGTCTCAGGTCTGACCTTGGCTGGGCTCCCACGGTGGTCCCTGAATGTGGTCCTGGGCCTTGGCCTGTACTTTCACTGATCGGCAGGAACTCTGGTGTAGGACTGGGGGTGGTCCCGGGCCTCACTTAGGCCCGGTCTCTCAAAGGGGAGTGGGTGATGAATCTAGCATGGATCCACAAAGGAAGTAGATGCAGACATCAGGCCTGTCCCTAAATCCATGTTGGGTAACAGTTTTTCTTTAAGAGGATCAAGACAGGAGGATGATGGTTTAAATATTATGGAAGCTTGTTTTCAGACTTTCCAGGCACATTCCTGAGAAGAAAAAATTATAGACTTTTACTTTAGCTGATACGTATCTTTTACTCAGAAATTTCGATCTTTGAAGATTCTATTTAAGAAAACTTTGAATTACTGGAGTGAGATTCTACACACAACTTTGATAAATTAATGATGAAAAAATTCACTCTTTTACAAGGTATTCAAGTTAGAACAAAACATCCAGTAACATTGTTTCAAAGAAGTCTTGGTGACATCTTTGACAAAATAGTTGTATATTCGTGTGGATTTGTAAAATAAGAATTTAACTTTTCTCTTTGTTTGTTTCCCTGTACTCCTTTGTTTTTCTGATTTGTCTGTTTTGGTTTGGAACAGGGTGCTCAAGGAGAACGGGGCCCTGTGGGTTCTTCAGGACCTAAAGGAGGCCAAGGGGACCCAGGACGTCCAGGGGAACCTGGGCTTCCAGGTGCTCGGGTAAGGACCTGGAGTTATTTGGTATATGGACCCCAGAGAAGTCCTTCTGTATATCCATTGAAGGTTTTATTTGTTTGTTTGTTTCTGTTTTGCTTGTTTATACAACTTGGAGCATTTTGTTTTTATGGTTTTTGACCTAATTGATTGTTTGAAATAGTTTTTTAATTTTTTTTCATTTATAGACAACATCTTAACTTGTAGTCTTCCTTTCTCAAAGGAGTATATATTAATTGCTTTGCTGCTTGGTGTGAGGAAAAAAAAAATTCTGTTTTCATTACTTGTTAAAAATACAATATGTTTAGACTTTGGTAGATTTCCTGATAAATTTCACTTAAGCAAAATGTCATTGGAAATATTATTTGAACTCTGGAATTACCCATTTATTCAGTCTTCAACAATGCAACACTATTTTTCCTGTTTAGAATCTTTACTTCAATATCACTTTAGCAACAAATTGACAGTTGCTTTTCATTTTCAGGGTCTGACAGGAAATCCTGGTGTTCAAGGTCCTGAAGGAAAACTCGGACCTTTGGTAAGTAATTTAAACAAATATCTATCACCTTGATATTTTTAAATAAATATGCAATTTAAATGACATTTATTTGAAGGTAATATTTGGATCACATGGATGTTATTTTTACAAGTTTAGAATGCCCCCCCATAGCAAATTCTTTAGATCCTATATATTTTCAAATTGAGCAAAATCTAGATCAAATTTCATTGGAATAAATGTGGGAGATTGAAATTGCATAAGTGAAGAGAGTTGAGATGATGCTAGTTGATATTAGTGAAATTTGTCTACTAGCAATGTTCTCATTCCTGATGTTCTTCCAGTTTTATATATTTAAAATACAAGTAGGTATTACTCTTAAGAGGTGATATATTCTAAGCCCTTACCTTATTTTGCAAGGTAAAATAAAGTCCTGAATTTTCATTACCACAAACTAGAGTAAATTAAAGAAGAAGGAAAGATTCTCCCTATCAATATGAGAATATCAGGTAATGTGAGAACAAGGCTTATGCATACATTAAGAATAAAATCTGTGCTCTACTCCAAATACTTAAGAGATTTTCTAAAAACCATGCAACTTTTCTGATTCACTAAAACAAAACAAAACAAAAAGCCATAGGATAATTTACAATTTATATAACTTTCATACTAAGAGAAGGAAAATGACAATTTTGGAATGGGGCATTGAGAGAGAACTTACATGGTTCCTGTCTATCCTATAGGGTGCTCCAGGGGAAGATGGCCGACCAGGTCCTCCAGGCTCCATAGGCATCAGAGGGCAACCTGGGAGTATGGGTCTTCCAGGCCCGAAAGGTAGCAGTGTGAGTAGAGTGTATATTGTCACCTCAGCAGAATCTTCATTGGAAGACATCAAGATGTATTTTTTTAGGAAACTGATTGAGTTTTAGAATAACTTCAATTTATTCTTTAGGGTGACCCTGGAAAACCGGGAGAAGCTGGAAATGCTGGAGTTCCTGGTCAAAGGGTAACTATCCATTTTCTGTTAAAGAAAAAATATGAAACTATCTAAATTCTCATGGTCGCATCTCATGAATTATATGTGTGATACTAGGGAGCTCCTGGAAAAGATGGTGAAGTTGGTCCTTCTGGTCCTGTGGGCCCTCCGGTACGTGACCTTTTAGTGATCATATTTATAAATCACATTTCTTAGTGATGTTTATCCGGGATTTCTGAATACTTACTGAATAAGTTTCAGGAGAAATGAATAAGAATGTGTGGGATAGAAGAATTTCAGTTATATCTTATCACTTGATTCCTTGTGATCTGGTGTTTTCTGTCTATTTGCAATAAAATGATAGGTCTTTACATTTTTAAGTTTTTAAAAAAATCTGATGACAAAGACTATTTCATTATCTTTATAAGTCACAGTTGAATTTAACAAATATTTTATATTTTATTTAAATTTTAAATACTGATTATATCTAACTTCTTCTAATAATGTATCTTACAAAAAATTACTTAAGCTGTCTTTTTATGAAAGGATTAGGATAGATAATATATATTCTTTGAGGTTATGTTTTCATTCTAGTATTTAAAATTGTTTATCAAATATTTTTGCATATTTGCTTGTTTTGGTGTGGAACAGCTTACTTATTTTTCTAAAAATTTATCCTTTTAGATTAGATATGTGAAAATAATGTTTTTTTCCATGCTCAATTTACCCAATTTCCTCATAATTTGAAAATTGACTCCAGACATTTTCTGTTTGGATCAAAAAAAGGAATACATGCCATCAGTCTCTTCACTGGCTTTAGAAGATAGTTTCTCACTAGCAGGAACTTCAAATAATACCATATGATGATTTTTAATACTAGTCTGTTATTTGGCCAATGTGATAAACATGTGGCTGGAAGAAGTAAGCTGTTTAGATAAACAGGAAGCAGACATAAATATAGCTGTATTCATGACTTTCTTTCCTTCATGATTTAGGGTCTAGCTGGGGAAAGAGGAGAACAGGGACCTCCAGGCCCCACTGGCTTTCAGGTATGCACTAATTCAGGTTTCTGTTCTTCCATTGAATAGTTGTAGATGTAAAAATATAAGGTTGAATGATGTGAAATTCTCACATTTTCAAAAAAGACATCCCTCTTTGAGTAGATAGGATAGATATTTGGATAAAATCAAACATTTTTGTTCAAAGATAAGGAATGGAATTCCCCTGGAAAACTGATCGAACACAAAACAATTAACAAATTAAAAGTAATAAAATGTTCCTGATAACTGAACAAGGCTCATTAAACTATTTAAAGGCTTATCATTTTTGTGGGCACAGTCACTAAAATTTGTTTGGACAACTTTCATGATTTCTCTATATATATTGTACATAAGTTTTGCTTAGTGTGTCTAGACAATATCTTTTGTGGGTATATAATCATGGAGACTCCATGAATTGTAAAAGATGAATTATTAATATTGGTAGCCTATGTGTTTTTATAGATACAAAATTTTATTAACTTATTTTCATTTTAGGGGCTTCCTGGGCCTCCAGGTCCTCCTGGGGAAAGTGGAAAGCTAGGTGATCAGGTGAGTTTTAAAATAATAACAGCACTATAAATTGCTGCCTCATGATATTACTTTTAATGAGTGAGGATCTGTTCTGATTTTTTTTACATAAATTATCTCTTTGAATCTTCAAAATAATCCTATGTACCATGTATTATTATTATCTCCATTTTACAGATGAGGACATTGAGGTACAGAGGTGTTAGATGCCTTTCCTAAAGTCACACAGCTGATAGTATATGAACCCAGGTTTTCTGCTTTCTAAGACTGTGTTCTTAATCAGTAAATATACCCTACCATAGCCATAGAGTTTTACTGAAGGATTTATAAACAGTTACAAACACATATAACCATTTTATTTCGGTCACCTTATTGGACATATGTTCATTTATTTGTCTTTGAGTGAGTCATTTGTTGGTTACCATTCAACAAACATTTCCTGAACATTTCTTGTACTTGGCTCTACTGAGCACTGTCCTTCCCCAGATGAACAAGATGGATATGGACCTTGTCCTTGTATTAAGAATAGTAGGAGATGGAGAAATAAGAAGAAAGTTACAATACAGCATGTTCTCAAAGCAATAATAGGGGAGATACTAAAAACATGAAAACATGAAAGATGCACCTAATTCAAACATGAGGGTCTAGGAAAAGTTTCTAAGACCAAGTAATATCTTGTTTGAGATCTGAAGGATGAATGATGGAAAAGGTAGAGGAGGGAAAGTAAGAAAATATTCCTGGAAATGGAATTGGCAGGTACAAAGGCTTGCTGACCAATTTAAATCACTGAAAAAGTCCAATAAGCAAGGAGTGCATAGTGCACCTTGAGAAGGTAGAGCAGAGCCTGGAGGAGGGATTCAATCTCAATTTGGGTTCAAACTTTTTCTTCCTCATTAGAGTACTGGGAAACGAATGAAGGACTTTTCTGTAGGGAATAATATTATCAAATTGGGGTTTTAGGAGGACCATGCTGCAGTGAGGACAAGCTGTTTCAGAAGAACCCATAATTTCTTGTAGTGCTTTGTCCATACCATAAGCCCCCAAAATATTTGCTAAATTAAGTAGGATTGAATTGGTTCTATTTAGAAGATCAGCTCTTCAATGTTTTTTATATTATTTCCCTTTACATAAACTTCCATATGTTCCATTGGGATATAAAAGGCATTTGGATATATTCTCTTGCTAAAAAGTATAACATGCCAATTTTGTGCCAGAAAATTTTGGCTTTTTTTTATTGCCAAAAATCAGACATTTAGGTATAATTCAAATTTTTCTGGAAAAATATTTCCATCCAATGTGACATTCTATTATTTTAAAAGTATATGTAGTTTTTATTCTTAAGTATTATGGGCTTATTTGGTCTTCAACTGGTACTCAGAAATAAATTAGATGTATGATCTGAAAAGAATTCTACTAATATCTTAGAGCTATCTCAAAGTTTTTCTTCCGTTATTTAAAATTGTATTTATAGGGTGTTCCTGGAGACCCTGGAGCAGTTGGCCCATTAGGACCTAGAGTAAGTATTTTATGTTTTGTGATTAATTTTGCTTCCCAATGGCTTCAGTTAAAAAAAAAAAAAAAAAAAAAAAAAGCACGTTTTATCTTAAAAGGGGTTTTACTTTAAGCACCAAATTAGAAAACTTGAACCATGAAAGGGGCCACTTGTAAATTTTTCTCTAGTAGAGACCATTTACAGAAACATTTTAAAACCATTTTTAGATCAAATATTGAGATTTTTTGACATTGTAATGTTGTCATAGGGAGAAAGAGGAAATCCTGGTGAAAGAGGAGAACCTGGAATAACTGGACTGCCTGGTGAGAAGGGAATGGCTGGAGGACATGGTCCTGATGGTCCAAAAGTAAGTACCACATTGTTCTCCATCTTTATGTAGCTTTAAAATTACTGCCCAGCATGTTCCAGATGGTACTAGAATGTATTTCACTTTTTGCAAGATGACTTTATCATTTTCCTCTTTAATAAATATTTAATGAGTGCCTACTAGGCTTTTTCCTGGCAAATAAAGAGTGAGCTCAAAAGAAGACTTTTCTACAAGGGAGATTATGGCCTAGGGCATATGATGATACATTCACACACAAGCCTATTCAGAATGCTTATTTAGATACATTTTATTAATAGCTTCCATGAGTAAATAGAGGCGAGAAATAGAAAATCACATTTTTTATCAAAAGCTATTCCTAATCATATGCTCCATTTCCCTTGTCTCTGGTTACATAATTCTTTCTACATATGTGAAAATTTGTAGTTTTTGAAGATATAATACATTATAAAGGAAAAATCAGCACCCTTTCCTTTTAAGTATCTTTGGTAGAAAGAAGATAATGCAGCCAGCTTCGGTATGCACAATTGAAGTGCAATTTGCCATGATCATGTAGCATGAGAGCCCTTATCATCTTCACAGTACAGAGTGATTGAATAAGGTTGACTTTATCTGAAAAAAAGAACTTGATATCACAGGTTTTCTAAAGAGAGAATGAAATCAACATTTCTTTCCTTTAAATATAATCTCATCTTTATTAGTCTATGATGTTGCCAATAAAGGGAAAAAAAGACAAAGGCAATTCTGTTATTTTCATTTTCATTCGTATTTAATTTTCTCTAAAGAGAAAAGTTGGAAGTATAAACTGAAAGTCAAATATCAAATCTGATTTAATTCCTTAATGAAAAATATAAACATTAATTTGAACTATGTGAAATTGCTGACATTCAACTCCCGTTGACATGCTGAAACAGCAATTTCACATGTTCAGTCTTAACATGGTCGCTTATTGTTTGCTCATTTTAGGGCAGTCCAGGTCCAACTGGGACTGTTGGAGATACAGGCCCACCAGGTCTTCAGGGTATGCCAGGAGAAAGAGGAATTGCTGGCACTCCTGGCCCCAAGGGTGACCGAGTAAGTCTGTTTATTATCTATTTGTTCCACTTCATTTCTTTAGATATTCTACTAATAATGATTTCTTAAGTAGGCTTTTCTTTCTAACATTCTGAGTCTCAGGTCACCTATTCATTCATTCTTCTAATAAATGTTTATTGAGAAAGCATGCAGTGCCAGGTACTAGTTCTAGGCTCAAGGGGACACAGCTATGAAGTCAATTAAGCCCTTGGACCCATGAAACTTCCTCAAGGTGTGGGAAAGAGATAATTAAATGGATAAAGTATTTTGTATGATTTTCCAGGGCGGCATTGGAGAGAAAGGTGCTGAAGGCACAGCTGGAAACGATGGAGCAAGAGTAAGTGAGAGTGTATTTTTGTAGCAGGGCGAGGAACCAACATTATAAGTAGTATATGAATATGTCTTAATTTTTCAAAATAAAGTCTATCACATGTCACTGATAGTCAGGATTTAGAGAATGATGGCATTTGAGATGCAATGTGGATCAGTCATGGATACTTATTTGCTTACCTCAAATTACTGAAAGCCAAAAAGTAGTCATTGTTGAAAAAATTAAATAATTTATAAGTGTATTGTGTCTGTGTAATGGTGGTTTAAAGGAGTGGAGTCCCTCTTGATCTTTCTCTGTCATTTTTTTATGTCCTGTGAAATGTTTATTTCTGTTAAAATGCTGATCTAAAGAGCTGGTCTAGAATTCATTCCAGTATAGACAAGTAGCATTTTATAGTGGCCAAAGTGTGTTAAGTGTTTCTCAACATACTGAATATTATAGGTTAGAAAATTACTGCACAGTGACTCATCATGAATGCTTTCATCAATAAAGGGCTGAATAAGTGCAATATCAAGAAGAATGATTGACACCAAAGCATTGTTTAATGTCATGTCAAAAATTGACATTTAACAAATTTTAGTTCTCCAAAATTAGAATATACTTGCAGTTCCAAGGACAATCAGAGTAGTAGGACAATATATTTTCAGGCATAAATGATTTCCTCATGGAAGAATGGTTAGTCACAGTGGCTCAAATGTTCAGCATTTTTTGTTATAGTTCCCACTATTTTGTGAATTTTTCCTGTGTCAGTAAGACATAATTTGCTATTAGTTGTCATGTTGTCCACTGGCAATAGCAATTGAACCATTAAAGAAAAATTACATTGAACCACTATTTGGTACTTCAAATTGAGTAAAATACAGAAAAGTTTTATCTTAGGGGTTATTGTCCCTTTATCCCTCTTATGAAAATCTTAATTTAGCACATTACAAACACAATCTGTCTTGTCCCTTTTAGTTAAATCTATATTTGGTTTAATATTTCAAAAGCAATTTAAGTAAATATAGAATATTGTTTGTATTCTACATCAAAAGTGTTATGGAATGTATAGTAATAGAACAGGACTGTTTGAAGGAATGTTACATTGACAGTTTAAATCCAAAGTGCATGTGTACTGTGCCAACGTGGTAGGCTCAGCACATAAGCAATGGCTGCTTTAATTGTAGTGAAGGCAGTACATTGTTTTGGAGGCAGAACAGAACATATACTGGAATCTCATAATAAAGGAAAAATTAATAGCATGTGTTCTCTGTATGAAAAAAGCATCTGTGACTGTTAGTAATGAAGAGATCTTTGTATTTAAACATATCTTTTAAAGAACTACATTAGGTAAATTAATGGAAGAATATCATTCCATTATTGATGCAGAGAATATAAGAACACAGTTTTCTCATGTTTGTGTCAAAAACATGAAATTAAAAGTCATTTTTGTGCCCTTTCTTCAGCAATACATACAGACATTAAATGATGAAAGAATATTTGGGCTGCATATGAAGAAGCAATACACAAATATAGGTAGAGACTTTGTTTTAGGAAGAACTCCCACACTGCAAGTATAATGTGCTACATCAGCTTCAATGTAGCTGGGTGGTGACCCTCTTTTTCATTTCAAAAGCATGTAGAAATTAAATGTTTACTATTTTTGTAATTGTAATTTAGGAATATATTATGAAAGAAGAAAAGGCCTTTTTCAAATCTATACTCAACTTTCAAAATAGATATTAGCAAAATGGAAGAGGCTAAGAAACATAGAAACATTATTGAAAATGACTAATTTAGAACTAATGTTTAAAGACAGTTTATGTGGGTATGAGTTGAGTTGGGTGAAAGAGATTGAAACATTTTGTTTGGAAAATCTGGTGAAAATGATAATGGAGCAGACAGAAAAAGTTTGAAAATATATAGATTATGTCATGTATTATAGATGAAGATGTGCAGAAGCAAAACAAGCTATAAAAATAGTCTTTGTTTCCTTACTTAAATATGGAGATTTCTGAGCTTTCCTTTTCTCAATATGCCTATGTTCTACTCATTGACAGGGTCTTCCAGGTCCCTTGGGCCCTCCAGGTCCTGCAGGTCCTACTGGAGAAAAGGTAAGTCACAAATTGTTATTTTGGGCACTCAAATGCGTAGGGGGAAAAAAGGATCTTGTGAAATAGAAGGGAGACCAGTCGGGTAGAGGAATGAAGGAAGAGAGGGATTGAGGTATTTGGGAGTGAAATTGATCAAGTTATGTTATACAGGTGTATCAATATGTCATAGCGAAACCCACTATTCTGTATGGATATTATGCATCAATAATTTTTTTTAAAAAAAGGTCTGAATGCTGGGTTTTTCATAAAATTTTGAGGTAGAAGATCTCATAGTTGTCACCCACTATGTACCCACCCATGTTGCCCAGCATTCTACAATTTTATGTTTTGCTTTGGACAATAACTGTCTAAAATCTTTCTAGGGTGAGCCTGGTCCTCAAGGTTTGGTTGGCCCTCCTGGCTCCCGTGGCAATCCTGTAAGTGACAACATTTTGATGTTTTTTAGTGTATGATTGAGCAATAAAACAACTTATTTCCTTCCTATCTATCTATCTATCTACTCTCTACCATCTACATATACATATAGTGACTTCCATGCCTATTGGTTTATGCTACTTATAACTTCCTGGTTTTCAACCTTTACTTTCTAATTAAATTTAAAAATTTATCAGCTATACCATCTAGTAAGTCTATTTAGGCAGTTCATTTATTAAATAAGAAACTTTGAGACTTCTATGTTGAGAATTTTCTTCTATGTTCTTTTTGTATTACCCTTAAGGATCTTCCTCAAGCAGTATGTCTAATTTCTTTATATACATGCTTTGAAGTATACTGAATTTATTAAATCCTATTTAAAAATATTGTACATGTTTAGAATATGTGTGGAAGGTCAGTAATCTTTGTCTTCTTTCAGGGTTCTCGTGGTGAAAATGGCCCAACTGGGGCTGTTGGTTTTGCTGGACCCCAGGTACAATTTTCAAATATCCCCAATTTATAAATTAACACTACTCTTGTAATAGCAATGAGTTAAAATGGCATTGTCATATTTTTAAAGTATATTCAAATTCTGGGAAGTATATAGTTCTTTTGTAAGATCAATTCCCATTTTCAATATAGCTTTTCATAAAGTGATGAATTTGTCACATCTTAGTTTGCTTGTGTAACTATAATTTTAATAATTTATAATTATTTCTTAAACTGTCTTCAAAGATCTCATCATGGTTTTGATTTTTGTTCTACTGTACTTTGTACTGTATGCAAGGCATTATTTTGCAATATATGATTAAATAATATGTTAATAGTAATTAATGTTAAATATTTTGTCTGTAAATTTTATAATCAGTTGCTCCTTTGTACAATTGCATATAGGGTCCTGATGGGCAGCCTGGAGTAAAAGGTGAACCTGGAGAGCCAGGACAGAAAGGAGATGCTGGATCTCCTGGACCACAAGGGCTAGCAGGATCCCCTGGCCCTCATGTAAATTAAAAAACAAAACAAAAACAAAAATGCATAACTTGAGTCCAATACTCAAAGTTTGGTGTATACATTAAACTAATTGTGCTCTACTACAGTACTCTTTATTTTCTTTCCAATTTAGGGTCCTAATGGTGTCCCTGGACTAAAAGGTGGACGAGGAACTCAGGGTCCACCTGTAAGTTATTTTGATACTCTAGGAACTATGTACAGCTAGTTCTAGTTATCTAGTACTTCTTGGCCATATAAAAGATAGTTTTCATTAGGAACTATAATGCTATTCCATGTATCAGCTCTTTTGTAGAACAAAGGGTACTTGACTAAGAAGGAGATAGAGGTTAAAATAAATCTTGTAATCTTGAAGACCCAACTGCTTGATGTGTAAACATAAATAATATATTACCCAAGTAAAGGGGTAAATGAATAATGTGAAAGCACTTAATAAAATTTGATTATATAAATAATTATGTGTTTTTTGCCCTATGTATGTATGTTCAAGATAAATAAAAAGCTGAAAGAAAAAATAGTGCTCTACCAACCAATTAAACTAGGTTATTTCTCAAAAATGTATAATGCATGAGAAGAAAAAATACATGATCACAACATGGAAGGGAATCTAGAGGCTGAAATCTTCCTTAAAAAAAAAAACAGATCTCAGGAAATTATGTATAACTAATTAATATTATTTAATAATTGATCATATATATATTATTTCTTAGGGTGCTACAGGATTTCCTGGTTCTGCTGGCAGAGTTGGACCTCCCGGCCCCACTGTATGTCAACTTAGTGATTCAAGTCATTGGTAGCTAAGTAATTACATATAGACCCTTGATATAGTTATTATTTTTATTTAACTCCTTACTAGCTTGTTTGCTAGCTTAATCTCTCCTATTGCAATAATTCATACTGGTGTTTTATCAGAGCAAATTCATATTTAATAATCCAGTATTTCTTGGAGCAGCTTATTTTGAGTCATTTGTAGCCCTAAAGTTTCACAATTATTCTATTCGAGTATGAAATGCTAATAGGACTTATCATTTTCTTCAAAAGCATCTATGAAACTTTTTGTAATAAATGTTATTCTATCATTAAAAGGTCAGATTAGACAGAATAAAATATTAAATATTCATAACTAGAACAGAGACTTGTTTGAAAAAATTTCAAATTAATTTCACCACTCTTTTGATAATGATTCAAAGGGACTTGTCTGCAAATGGTATTTAGATTTTCTCCTGGGAAGTGAATATACAGTGAATATCTTGGGTGTTCCTGGGAAGTGAATATACAGTGAATATCCTGGGTGTTTCTTTCTGTGTTATACTAGGGAGCTCCAGGACCTGCGGGGCCCATAGGGGAGCCAGGAAAGGAAGGACCTCCAGGTCTTCGTGGGGACCCTGGCTCTCATGGGCGAGTGGGAGATCGAGGACCAGCTGGACCACCTGGTGGCCCAGGAGACAAAGGGGACCCAGGAGAAGATGGGCAGCCTGTAAGTTTGGCATCTTTGTTTCAGACCACCTCCAGTTGAAATATTGCAAATAAAAACCCATGATAATCATGGCCACAAAGAAACTGCTTAAATACTATTCTGGACACATTTAAATGCATTAAGCTCTACAGATTTTTTAATTTAAAATCCTCTACTCTATAGTTTTGCAATTGTGAATTGTGCTGCTATAAACATTGAGGTGACTGCTTTATTGTAGTGTGCTTTTTAAAAATCTTTAGGGTATAGGCCAAGGAGTGGGATAGCTGGATCAAATGGTGGTTCCATTCCAAGTTTTTTAAGGAATCTCCATACTGCTTTCCAGATTGGTTGCACCAATTTGCAGTCCCACCAGCAGTGTCTGAGTGTACCTTTTTCACCACATCCTCACCAGCACTTATTGTTGCTGGTATTTTGGATAGC
This sequence comes from Geosciurus inauris, assembly GCA_004024805.1. Lineage (NCBI taxonomy): Eukaryota > Metazoa > Chordata > Mammalia > Rodentia > Sciuridae > Geosciurus > Geosciurus inauris. Next base: position 5,264 of record PVHX01008173.1, on the reverse strand, counting down.
TGCCATTCTGACTGGAGTGAGATGATATCTGAGCGTAGTTTTGATTTGCATTTCTCTAATAGCTAGAGATGATGAACATTTCTTCATATATATATTTATTGATTGTATATCTTCTTCTGAAAAGTTTCTATTCAGCTCCTTAGCCCATTTATTGATTGGGTTGTTTGTTTTTTTGGTGTTAAATTTTTTGAGTTGTTTATAAATCCTGGAGATCAGTGCAACCCAGATGTCCTTCAATAGATGAATGGATAAAGAAATTGTGGTACATATACACAATGGAATATTATTCAGCAATAAAAGAAAATAAAATTATGGCATTTACAGGCAAATGGATAGAATTGGAGAACATTATGTTTAGTGAAATAAGCCAATCCCAAAAAACCAAATGCCGAATGTTCTCTCTCATTAGTGGATGAGGATACATAAGGGGGATGGGAACGGGTAACACAGGAGAAATGCAGGAACTCTGGATGCAGCAGGGGGGAGGGGGAGGAAGGAAAGGGAAATGGGAATAGTAATGATGATTGATCGAATGGGTCATTATTACCCCTGGTGCATGTATGAAGACACAAATAGTGTGACTTTTTATGATTTGCAACCAGAGAAATGGAAAAACTGAGCTCTGTTTATGTACTATGACTTGAAACGCATTTAAATAAAAAATAAATAAATAAATAAAAAATAAAATCCTCTACTCTAAAAGAAAGTATCTGTATAAATATTTTAAAAAGTAATGGACATAGTTTTCAAAAAGTAAATCAAAAATTATTTTTGATTTAAGTTAAATATGTGTACAAATACATATATTATTGTACTAATAGCCAACTGCCTCTATATATTAATGTGTTAGATACTATTTCTTTACTTTTTAAATTTATTTTTGTCTTTTTAAAAGGAGGAAAATATTTTTTGAATAGATCTCTCTTTTTTCAATCAATATTCACATTATTTTTCAAGGTTACTTTCAACTGATGTGCTGTTTTCACCTTTAAATAGAGTTGGAGGCTCAGTGTAAATTATAATTTATGACTGCTCATGTACAGCATGGTTTTGTGAGACAGAACTTTTTTCCTACCCCAAACCTATAAATCTGTAATCACTCCATTGTAAATTTCCTGGATGTGGTTTTTACTCTGCAGAATTTTTAATTAGAATTTATCCTCAACATCAGGGTCCAGATGGTCCTCCTGGTCCTGCTGGAACAACTGGGCAAAGAGGGATTGTCGGCATGCCTGGGCAACGTGGAGAACGAGGCATGCCTGGCCTGCCAGGCCCAGCGGTGAGTCGCTGTAGTCCTCAATATTTCACCTGATGTATGTAATATAATTTGTGCAGAGAAAATTGATTTTTTCTTAATGAATAGAGTTAAATAGTCTTGACTCAACATAAATTCTGAGTTATCTTAAAAACCATTTGATCTTAAATGTCAAATGCTTAACTACCTTTCAAAGTCTTTGAAAAATGTATTTGTTTAACCCTGGAGCTAGAGAAGTAGGCAATGAGGCTTTGGACTTTTGATGACTTTTAAATCTTTCTTCAAAGATTAAAAGAGATCCATGGAGCTAGAGAAGGGGGATAATCTCCTGGTGAGTAGGTAGTGTCTTCTTAAATAAACATGCTTAACAAAACATCCACAGTTCACAGTAAACTATCAAAGAGAAGAAATAGTTGAGCTGAAGTAATATTAGAGGTGGATATGGGTGAATCATTAAGAAGGCCTCTGAAGACAATCTCCTATTCCCTGGAGGGAGCTTAAGAATCTCATATTCTTTGAAATATAGATGAAAGTTTGATTCAGTATTAGCTTTGAAGAGAGTGAATTTTGCCACTGAAAGTTTACAATGCTTGAGAAAAAAACTACTGATGTTTTTATATGGAATGTGGATAGAGAGGTATACTCCTGGGATCTTAGAACTCAGAGACATCTGGGTAGAAATCTCAAACCAGTCAGTTAGAATTTAAGGAATATCTTATTGATATCAGAATTGCAACAAGGACCTGAAAATAAAATTCCTTGATAGGAGACTCAAGTACCAGAATACAGTACTCTATTGAGAAGATAAGGTACAAGTGAAATGCAATGAATTTCTGTTACTAGTGATGCAGATTCTAGAAGGGCAGCCAAAATTAACTACATGTGATTAAAACCTAAAATGCACTCCCGAGCTGGTAGCAAAGAATGCCTTTTGGTCCCTTTGGTATGTGAGGAGAAATGCCAGAAGAAGTGGGTATGTATCTAAACATGCATTATAGTGATGTGGGTGTTGTAGGTTAATGGACAATTATTGCTATAGAAGGAGGGACTAAAGGCACCATTTCAATAAATATAGTCTTTATAGGAATTGGAATTCTTTGGTGTCTTCAGAGGTGGTTGACATATTTATACTTCAATCTCAGGGCACACCAGGGAAAGTAGGACCAACTGGTGCAACAGGAGATAAAGGTCCACCTGGACCTGTGGGACCCCCTGGCTCAAACGGTCCTGTAGGTGAACCTGGACCAGAAGTAAGTGCCACAGTGAACGTGGCTCTCCTTTGTTATCTGGGTGTGATGGGGCAATTGTTTCATTTGATTGCACTTAGAAACTTAAGGAAACTTCTCAGTGATGTTATTTGAAGTACTTCCCTACACAGTTGGCTAAATGATTGGATAAAGAAGAAGGAACAAAATCAGTGTCTTCACTGACCTTCCTCTAGTCTGGAGAGCTGAGTGTTTTAGTTGATTTAGCTTTTGCCAAATTGTTTTCAAGGTGAAAGGACACAGCTATTCATCTTTGTCCTTGTTATTATTTCATTGTGTAATGGGATTGCCAAGTTTTATGGTGATAGGATTAATATAGCTTCTACATCGTGTAAAAAGGGCAAAGTAAGTAGAGATAACTTTACTTAAACATCACTATGAAGTAACAATATTGATGTCATGTCCCTTAGACTCTTTTGAGAGGAAATAAGTTTTGGACAGGCAACTTGAAGAGTTAAATTGGAATATCCTGTTTGGCACTTCAGTGAGTGACTCACCAGTCGCATTTTCTTGAAAGAAATCATCAATGGCTTTTTGAGCTATTTTTAAAAATTAAATAACAAAATTATGGTCCTGAAAACATCAAAATATATGAGATAAAGTAGACTATATATTTTTTAATGCAATGCAGCATCAATTAAAAAGTCATTTGATTTTAAAAACAATAATATTATTTGGATAAACTCAAAAGGTAACAAGAAAAAGCATTCATTCATTGGTAATACAAACAAACACAAAACAGCAAGAATGTTATTGTTAATTTATTTCAAGGTATTTGAGGATTTTTTTTCTTTGTAAAAATAAGAGCTAGGCATAAACAATTTTAGATTAAGGTTATATTAATTTTACAAGCAATTCAAAGTAATAGAAAAATGGTAGAAGCCTTTTTTCTACTGAGATTTTCATAAATCCTATTATAATTTAAAGAAGAGAGGTATAAGACATGCTGTAATTTTTCTGACAATTAAAATGAGATTTTTTTCATTACTGCTAATTGTTTTTTTCCATGTGATTCTTCATAGGGTCCAGCAGGCAACGATGGTACTCCAGGCCGGGATGGTGCTGTTGGAGAACGTGTAAGAACAATGTCACTGATTAAAGCAAGCAAGACTCATATGAACCTGAAATGCTTTTAATTTTAGTATTATACTAAAAAAAAACACCCCTTTATTCTTGTAACTCCAATGCAGCTCTGATTTTTCTGATAGTAGCAAACCTTTTTGTAAGGTTATAATTTTGGAAAATCTTGTAAGTGAAGTGACATTTAAATATATGGCAAATTAAGATGTCATATTTAATTTAAAGCAGGAAAACAAATTACTTTCATCTTAGGTGCAACATGAAGACTTTGGGCAAAGGAACATATGGAGTGTTCTAAATATCAAATGGATTCACTAAAATATAAAAGCTGAAACAGAGCTATGTGACATTTAAATTTCTCTACTCACTCCCTAAAGTGAATGACTTATGAGGATATAAGCTTTCTAAGCATTTTCTGTTACATGATTTATTTTAAAATTAGACATTGTCTGAACTTGACTTTATCTGAAGCTCAGTCCCTTTTGGAAGTTGCATAGTTGTTTTAGAATCTTGGGCCACTGAAGGCAAAAATCACTCCTTACTCCAAGGTGTGCTATGATGTAATAGGTTTTCACCCCAAGGGCTCCTCATTAGCAGAATGGACTGTGGAGCCAGGCAGACCAATTCCAAAAGTAATTAGCCATGTGATCTTGAGAAAATTTTCTGCACTGTGGTCAAATACTTTAAATGTGATTCATATCTAGTCCATTAGGTAATTTTATGCTAAATAACATATTTTAAAAACTTGCACAGGGTCGGCACTTATGTACTATGACTTGAAACGCATTTAAATAAAAAAAATTAAAAAAACAAAAAAGAAAATGAGGAAAACATCCTCATGTTAAAAAATGAGAGCTATGGGAAACCTTGGGCTAAGACTCCCTTTCTCTATCCTAACTTCCAGGACTGCATATTCTCTTGGCTTTGGGGTCTTCGCCCATTGTCAGTACATACATTTAGTAAAGTTTAAGGAATTTTTTTACACAGTACTTTTATTTTATTTATTTATTTTTATGTGGTTGGTGCTGAGGATTGAACCTAGTGCCTCCTTGTATGTGACAGGCAAGCGCTCTACCACTGAGCCACAACCCCAGCCCCCAACTTTAAAGATCTTGATACTGCACTTCTTGAAATAATTTTGAAAATCTATAAGACCCTATGCATATTTTAAGGTACTGCCCTCTCCCTTTTTTTGAATCACAAGTTTAAATAGTTGCAGTGGAGATAATTCTTGGTAAATTCTAAATGTAAATTTGCTTTAAATGTATTTCTTTGAAATTCTTGGAGTTTCAAATTTGGCTTATTCCATTTATTATGTGTTCTTTAACCTAATTGCCAAAGTTTATTTTGGTTGCTAAATTAATCAGTCAGCTAAGATAGTTTCTGTCAGAAAATAAAAGTATGGCTCAATTTTTTTTAGGTCAAATAATTATGTTCACATATGTTCATATCAAAGTCATCTCAAAGCCGGGCGCGGTGGCTCAAGCCTGTAATCCCAGCACTTAGGGAGGCTGAGACAGGAGAATTGCGAGTTCAAAGCCAGCCTCAGCAATGGCATGGCGCTAAGCAACTCAGTGAGACCCTGTCTCTACATAAAACACAAAATAGGGCTGGGGATGTGGCTCAGTGGTCAAGCACCCCTGAGTTCAATCCCCAGTACCAAA